>JXCR01137686.1:0-47411 GCA_002079205.1 Phalaenopsis hybrid cultivar | reverse complement strand
CCACAACATTCAAAATATAAAACAACTCAAAATTTAATCACAAACATCACACAAAATCACAACTACAACTAAATTAAGACATCTCTATCAGATGATCGGGAATACCTCGGGGGAGGTAACCTACGGTTGCTAACGAGGCTTCCCATGGTCTAAATGAAATTAACTCATTAAGTTGGGTTTAGTAAGTTCATTTGGACTAAGTGAATCCAATAGAAAATAGTGATACCAGAACGAGGGAACCCTCATTAAGTTGGGTTTAGTAAGTTCATTTGGACTAAGTGAATCCAATAGAAAATAGTGATGTCATTAAGTTAAGTTTAGTAAATTCATTTGGACTAAGTGAATCCAATAGAAAATAGTGGTGCCGGAACGAGGAAGCCGTGGGATCCTAATTGGTGTCACTCTAATAAACTTTAACATCCTCCATAAAATTTAAAGAGCTAAAACTATAAGGCCACCTGATTTGACATCATAACTGGACACCCTAGAAAACTTAAACTTGTCACGGTAAGGAGCTTGGAGCAAGCATAGTGGGCAACACGACCATCTTCAAAAACAAAACCTGTCTTCCCCAGCAAAACAAATTTCCTTCCTTAGAATTAAACAACAAAGCCATAAGATTTTGAGGTTGTCTGTCTAGTGCAACATAAATCCTCAACTCATCTTTAAGCCTTTGTACAACTCTGTTGTACAATATAAGCCCTAACTCTTCTTAGGATTCTGAGGTCGTTGTTATCATGACCTAAATACTCACATCTTCCAGGCTATTTGTGTGATTGTTTCACACAAATGTAAGCCCTAATAAATAAAATCTGTAGGATGAAACACTTAAATAACTTCTCCACAAAATTGAAGCCAGATCATAGGATAGACCGGGAAGTCACCGAGGTTTTCCTCTAGATCTATGACATCACTAGATCTTCCTCCTTTCAATTTCAAAAAACAAAATGTTCCAAACTTGAGCCACTCCCATTTCACACCTCTCTGTCTGATCTCATTGAACAGTCCTATTCTCTTAAGGTCCTTGAAGATAATATTTCCTGATTTTTATTGAAAGTTTTCTTAGGTGACTTCAGTCATTTAGAATGTAATTAACTATAGGGGTTTGCCCTTATAGGAAGCTTTTCGAACTCAGCTTAATATAAACCCTATTTAATTCTTCATATTTAGTAAGGGAAATTGTCGTCAAATAAAACGGTTTCGCAGACCAAACGGATGCCATATATTTCTCAGTTTATTTGATCGAGCCTCATCCTCAAATCTTGTGTTTATCCTTTGGGATTGATATAGAGTTTGAGGTACAAAGTTCTTTCATTTAAACTATGAAAATTATGCTTTCAGTTTGATTTCTTATTTTTCTAAACATTAAAATGTCCTTCTAAAGCGGGCGGCGGGATTTCGATTCCGGTAACCGACAGCTTCTTACGGGCAACTCCCCCAACC
The DNA here is from genome assembly GCA_002079205.1 of Phalaenopsis hybrid cultivar. Taxonomy (NCBI): domain Eukaryota; kingdom Viridiplantae; phylum Streptophyta; class Magnoliopsida; order Asparagales; family Orchidaceae; genus Phalaenopsis; species Phalaenopsis hybrid cultivar. Next base: position 45,968 of record JXCR01137686.1, on the reverse strand, counting down.
AAAATTGTGCCAACAATCACCTAAATTAAAATTCTAACATTTTCTAACCTTTCTCCTATTAGATTTATTAAGGGGCGTGGTAGTGATCTAGACTCGATTTTAAAACTTGTTTTTTGGGATTCAGAAAATAATATGATTGATGATTAACACTATCAGCCCAGCTTTAGTGGTAGGTAAAAAGTCCTTAATGACTAGGAACTTGCCTTAGGGGCATTCACCTACATAACTTATTAAATCAAATATCAACTGATCAATTGAGTACCCCCCAACCCTCAAGAGGATTAAAATGTCAAGATTCATCGAATAATTAACAATTTTAATTTGAACTGGGATGATTAATGGAACAATATGATAAGTTCAAAATGAATTCAAATGGTTCAAGGGATCTTTAAAGCAGTATAGGATCACTCTCTGAATAGTTTGAAATCTCTTGAATATTCTGAAGGATAAATTGAACTTGCTGTATTCTGTTCTAAAACCACCCATTAAAATTTTTCAGGACTCAATAAGTCATAATTTGGAGTCTTTTACATACACCTTCATCTACTCTTGTAATTTATTTAAATTCTTGTTAAATTATATACATGTTGCAAAAGCTAATATTTCAGCGTGAATGTCGAGAAGATGATAGGTACGCTTTTATAGTTTTATTCAATTTCTTTGATTGTACTTTCTGTAAAGATTGTAACTGTTTGGGTGTGTACCTTACTTCACTTGTTAAATCAAAACAACCTTTAAAAAAAAATTAATCGCGTTTTTCAAAACCTAAATAAATTATTTTAAAGGTGACCATAAATATTTGAAATTTCACAAAACTTAAAGCGTCCTTTTAAATTTACGGGAGTCCCTCAGAGGTAATAACCTACGGTTGCCAATGAAATCTCCCTAGTTTAAATAGGTTTCATAACTCTTTTAAGCTAAGAAAATTCAAAAGAAAATAATGATACAGGAATGAGAGAACCACTGGATCCTAACCAGTGTCACTCTAATCAACTTTAATATCATTCATAATATTTAAATAACCATAATGTTAGGAAACACTTGATTGACTTGACACCTTAGAAAACTTAAACTCACCTAAACTCGCTACGACGAAGAGTTTGGAGCTAGCATTATGGGCAGCACAACCATCTTCAACAATAAAACATGTCTACACAAGCTAAACCATTCCTTAGAATTAAACAACAAGCTATAGGATTTTGAGGTTGTCCGCTTAGTGCAACAAAAATCATTAAATTTTCTTTACGCCTTTGTATGACTCTGCTATATAATATATAGGATTCCAAGTTGTCGCTCATCACGACCTAAATCCTCACATCTTCTAGGCTAGTTGTGTGATCGTTTCACATGAATATAAGCCCCAATTAATAAAATTAGGAGGATAAAACATTTTAAATAATTTCTTCCTCGAAATTAAAGTCAAACCATAGGATAGCTTAAGAAGTCACCGAGGTTCTCCTCAGGATCCATGCCATCCCCTAGTTCTTATTCCTTTAGATTCCATAAAAATGCTCCAAATTTGAGTCATTCCCCTTTCACATCTCTTTGTCCAATCTCTTTGGAAAGTTCTATCCTTTGAAATTGTTGAAGACAATATCCCCTGATTTTTATCGAGAGATTTCTTATGTGATTTTGGTTAACTATAAGGGCTTGCCTTTATAAGAAACTTTCAAGAACCCAGCTTAATATAAACTCTATTTAATTTTCAAGTTAAATAGGGGAACTTGTTGGCTTATATCAAAATGGTTTTGCAAACCAAACAGATGTCATACATTTCTTAGTTTATTTGATTGAGCCTCACTATCAAGTCATGTGTTTATCTTTCAGGATAGATACATGGCTTGAGGTGTAGTGCTCTTTCATCTAAACTTTGAAAGATATGGAATTTGTTTGATTTCNATATATATATATATATATATTAAACGCCCTTCCAGAGAAGGGGTTGGGATTTCTCCTTCCGTGAGCGACAGTATTCATAGGACTCTTAGAAATGTACCGACACCCATATTTTCCATAATTTAAAAAAAAGCATAACACCACAAATGATACATTCATCTTGAGAAATAGACACATTACTTGCTGGTGAGACTCGATTACATAAACTAAAGAATTTATGACATCCATTTTGGTCTGCAAAACCATGATGTTAACCGAAAAATTTCTCTCATCTAATACGAAAGATTAGGTAGGGTTTATTAAGTTTGGCTCAAAAGTTTCTTATAAGGGTGAGCCCCTATAGCTAATTATATCTTAAATGATTGAGGTCATTTAAGAAAACTATTAATTTAGATAAAAAAATATTGTCTTCAAGAATTTCAAAGTTTAGGACTTTCAAGGTCGGATAAAATAGTATTAAATGGGAAAAGATCAAGCTTGGAACATTGATTATGGAATTCAAGGGGATAAAACTAGTGGATGTCATGGATATCGGGGAGAACCTCAGTGACTCTCAAGCTATCCTATGGTTTGGATTCAATTTTGAAGAAATATTATTAGATGTTTCATCCTGCCAACTATTATTATTTTTGGTTCATGCTTGCATGACACGATCATATAAACAACCTGGAAGATGGGAGGATATATGTTGCAATGAATGACAACCTCTGAGCCTAAAGCGAGTTAGGGCTTAAATTGCATAGCATAACGGTGCAAAGGCCTAAAGATGAGTTGAGGATTTATGTCGTACTAGGGGAACTATCTCAAAGTCCTATGACTTGTTATTTAGTTCTAAGAGAACATTCTTATTGTAGAATGGCGTCCTCTATCTGCTTCAGCTTACTCCGAACTTCTCATTGAAGTGATAGCTCTAAGGTTTAAGGTTCAAAAGGTTTTACAATATTTTGGTTTTGTTATTGTTCAAATGTTTTTTTTGGGCAAGTTAAATTTAATTAGAGCAACACCGGTTAGGATTTCTTAGTTCTCTCATTCTGATAATAATATTTTCTTTTGAATTTACTCAGTCTAAATATGTTATTAATCTTATTTAAACTAGAGAGATCTTGTTAGCAATCGTAGGATACCTCATCTAAAAGACTCCCGTAATCTCAAAAGGACGTGTTATTTTGTTTGTTATTTTGAAAATGTAAACTTACTTTTGAAAAGTTCTATATTTTTTTTTAAGTTTATTTTAGTTTTGCAAGTAAAGTAAATAAATGTTGGTAGAGAGTGTTGTAAGGTAAATCAATAAAATTGTAAATGCATAAAATGTAAACACGTAATTGGGCCTCTGCTAAAGTTGCATGTTTAGCCTTAGAAAGCACAACATATTTATAGAAAATTGGAATAGATTCCAGGGAAGTAAATAGGAACATCCAATATGAAAAATTAGAAAAGACAAGTTGTAGTAAAGCACGAGCGAGTAAAAGAAAACCCATAGTCACATATGGAAGACCGGGATAAGTTATAAGAATTTGGTAAAGGAGGGGGAGGGGAGCTCAAAGCTGGATTGTGTACTTCCCAACCTTGTGTAAGAGCTACCAACCTGACAATCTATGTAGGGCAGTCCTAACCTTGATCCAAGTGATTAACCATAGACTTTTATAAGTTTTCAGTTTAAATTTAATTTTCATGCATATATAATTTTCTTTGACAAACAAAAGAGATTTTTTTTGCGAAGGGAATTTTTTATTTAAAACATTGTGTAGAGTGGTGCAGTCCACAGGTTAATTAATTTGATCGAGCTAGGACTACATGTAATCTAAGAGTATACGGGGGCAATCTTCTTCTTAAGTGTCATAGAATAGTATCATCGGTCCTTATCCTCTGTTTTTATTAAAGGTCCTCAAGGTAGAAGATACTATTCTAAAATTGCAGATCATATATCTCATTTTAACACACATTAGCATTATCGTCATTGCCCTAAACACCTTGACCTTAGATTCACACGAGCTCGTTGATCCATATGTTGCAAAAAATTTCTCACAATGATTTAAATACATTAGAGAAGACTCAAATTCTTGAGCATTGTGTCAAATAATGTAGGATAAGTAGTGTAAGATATTTCTATTAAGTTAGGTAAATTATCGGATCTCGAGGAATAACTTGGTGGTCCCTACAAATTTTAATAGATGATTTTTTTAAACAAAACATATTAAGTTCAGTTGTCATTCCAAATATCAAAAAGATCTTATATATTTTTGGGGCATAACCCTAAACAACTTTTAGAACCATTTAAATTGTTTTGAGATCATTTGGACTTATTATATTGTTTAATTAATCATCCAAAGTTAAATTTAGATCAAATGAATTCATGAACATTAATATTTTAATTATCCTAAGAGCGGGGTACTCAGATATTATTTAAGAGTTATGTAAATGGATGCTCTTAAGGGCAAGCTCAAGTCATTAAGTATCTCATGCTCATAATTAAATTTGGGCTTACAGTGTTTTATAGGTATTTATAATTAATTATGTTCCTCTTTTCTAATCCTTATTAAAAAATTTTAAATCAGGTCTAACTCACCACTAAGCCCTTAAGTTAAATTTTCAGGGTAAGTTTACAATAATCAAAATGTTAGATTAAGTGAATTTATTTCTTATTGAAAGATCATGCTTAGCATTTGATCACCAATTAAGGGGCATCAAAAGAGTAAGTTATTTTCTTCCTAACTCAAGCCCACTACCTTAGGATCATCCAACTTGGTTAACTACCAAGTCACAATAATTTAGAAAAAATATAATTTTACCCTTATTGTGGAAAAGTGACAAATTAGTTTCAACCTCCTAACCCTTATGTTTCAATCATCCAAGAGGATTCATTATGATCAAAATTACCCATTTAAGGGGCATCAAAATTTCAAAATAACCATTTTGTAGTAGGGCTTTCCACTTCATAATTCTTTAAATTCAACTCAAATGACTTTGAGATCATGGTACCCCCTCATGGGTCAATTAAAATATAAGAGGAGAAATTGTGCTTTTTCCTAATTTTTTGTTATATTTTTATAGTTATTTAGCTCAAAAAACGAAAATTTTAATATTAATTCATTTAATTAATCAAAGTAAAGTTTCTATTTATAGGAAAATTATTGGAGGTTCACCTTGGTCAGAGGACTACTTGGACNTAATTCATTAAATTCAACTAAAATGACTTTGAAATCATGGTACTCCCTCATGGGTCAATTAAAATATAAGAGGAGAAGTTATGCTGTTTTCTAATTTTTTGTTATATTTTTATAGTTATTTAGCTCAAAAATAGAAATTTTCAATTATAATTCATTTAATTAATCAAAGTAAAGTTTCTATTTATAGGAAAATTATTGGAGGTTCTCTTTGGTTAGAGGACTACTTGGATCAAATTTCATGATTTTTTGGGTTATATTTTAATTAAATAGGAAATATAATTTAATTTCAAAAAATACTTTTTCTATTTTTCTTTATTCTCTTTGAGTTCAGGAAACTCAGAGAAGCACACTTTTCATTTTTATGAATTTTATTTTATTTATGGTAATTATTTTAGTGAAAAATTAAGGAAAATACATTTTTAGAATTTAAAATACATAACTATTTTATAAAAACTAAAAATATATTTTAAAGGATCCCAAGTTATCAGGGAACAATTTGGAAGATATTGATGTCTTTTCTGAGTTTGGTCAGGATAAGCTTTAAGAATGATCAATTTGAAGTTTGATCATCCTAGAGTGCTCGAAATGATGGGACTTTGATGGAAACTTCCTCATTTGGTCAGGGGAAGCTTTAAAAATGATCAATCTGAAGTTTGGTGGGGTGACAGAAAAAAGCTTCAGAATTGGGTGTTTAAATTGAGCTTGGACAATGGAGTTGATTGGTTGAAAATGTTGGGTTTGAACTCAGGAAGGCTGGAGAAAGCACTGTGAGCAATTTCAGAGGGTCTCCCTAAGAAATTGGCAACACTATCTCTATGGTTGAGAAAGGGGTGGTTTAAATAAAGGAGGAATTAGGTTTGAATTGGCCAAGCCAAGGTGGAGAAGGAAGCTTAGGTGGAGGGCTGAATGACACAATTCACCAATGAGATTGATCCATATTGAATTGGTGAGAAATTGGGTTTAAGCCAAGCATGGCCTTCTCTATTTTGTGTTCTCCGACAACTAGACCGACCGACCAGACTAGGGGAGGTGGCTAGCTAGCTTAGGGAAGGTCAAGGAAGGTTTAATTGTGATTAGCTTAAAGGTTTGATGGTTGATGGCATGGGATAAAGAGCTTCGCCAAATTTGGGGGCAAGCTTCCTTGATTTGAGGGACTCTTGGTCCATGGCTCAAGCTTTGGGTCTTGGTGATTTTATTAACATCCTAGGTGGCTAATCAAGGCAGGCGAGGATTATGCTTGGTCATTGCAAAAAATTTAAATTATTTTGTGGTATATGTTCAAAATTAGGGTTTGGACCAAGAAGTGGCTTTAAGCTTGGCTTGAGCTAGGTTTAAAAATTATTTGAAGGGTTTAAATGGCCCACGGGGATGTCATGAAGAGTTTAGGAGATGAAAATGGGGCAATTGAATTGATCACATGGTCCAATTGGATGGAATTTTGAAGTTGGATCGATTTGGGGTATTTAGTTTGGACTTGGGTTTAGGTTTTGATTTAGGCAAATTATTGGTTTACAATAATCTGTGAGAATGTTATGAAAAGTTTAGCATTCAAAATTGGGGAAATTGAGTTGGTTATGAGATTAAATTTGATGGAAATTGACTCAAAATTAAAAATAGAGTTTCGAGATTGGTTCAATTGGGCTCCAAATATGTGTAGATTAGAATTAGACATGTTGGTGATTGATTTATGTTTGAAATTGGGTGAGATTATAGTAAATTTGGTGGAAATTGGGATTTTAGGAGTAAAATTGAGATTTTGGTCAAAATTAGTCAATTTGGTAAAATGGGGGCCAACGGGTAGTCAGGGTTGATTTTGGGGATGTTTTGGTAAATTTTGGAGGTTTCAATAAATTTTTAGACATGAATTGTATTTTGGTAATTTTAGCAATTTTAGGGGTGTTTTGGAAATTTTGGCAACTTTGAGGTGTTTTGGACATTTTAAGTGGTTTGCAGGAATTTTTGGAGAGAATTTGATAAATTGTTCAATTTTGGGAAAATTAGGGTTTTAGGGCAATTTTGGCAATTATGGAAAAGTCTAGGGCTAGAAGGCCAAAATTGGGAATTTGGTAGAATTGATATCAATTAAGGGTGTCAATCATAAAATCACCCCCTTTAAACCATAAGACCAAGGGAATCCTCATTTTGGATCCTCCATTTATTGGTGTTAGCCAAACTAGCCAGGGGCTAAGAGTTTTCGGGACCACCTAAGGTCTCCAAAAGAGTATGGAGCCATGCTAAGCATGCTTGGTTTAAGATTTTGGGTTGTGGGTGAAAGTGAGAGGTGCAAGTGTGTGTGTGTGCAAGACTAAAACCAAACCATCATTGTTCTTTAGTTCTACCTATTCGAATTCTTCTTTAGTTCTCCCATGCTGGTTCCAACCATCAAAATGATAGAGAGCAAAACCAACATGTGGAACTCCAATAAGAGTAAAGAAGTGTTTAGAATTTCTAATGGGGAAGGTTCCATCACTAGTCCTCTAGCATAGTCAGCAAAAAAGTCCTATGGCTACATCTTACGCTTCTAAGGAAGAAAGACTAAACCTCAACACATAGTGAGGTCAACACTCATTTAGTTGTTTTGGACTTATTCAGGAGTAAGGAATGATTAAAGTCATATTCTACTTGTATGAATTTAAATTGCGGGGATGCTGCATGTGATGGGATTCCTCGGCAAGCTTCCCAAGGTGAAAACCATCTTGAGACTCTGCATTGAACATTATTCAAAATTCATCTTAGAGTGATCTTTTTAATGTCAGTTCTCCTCCCATCGGGACCTTTCAGTGGCGAATTTGTGGATACATAGTTTGGATGTCATTCCCTGATATTCACTAGGTGGAACTTATTTGGGATGATGTTGTGTATTACTGTAGATTGACTCTTACTTAGCTCTCTATTAGCCCCAATCATGATTGGTTTTTTTTCTTTTCATAAGACATTTTTCCTTGATAAAATTTAGGACTTCATGCACTCTAGCAAACAAAGTTTTAATCTTTTTACTTGTCCTCAACAGAAAAATAGTGTTTTTTGGTTCTACGAGGAACTTTTCCTCTTTACTAGGAGAGTTATCCCTTTTAACCCATCTTGAATTTTCATATATAATGCAAGTAGGAATACTCACTTCTAGTTATGGAGCTTATTGAATGATTGATCAATCAAGCATCAATCTCTGATCTCTCAATACTCTTATTTCTCTTTCACCTTTCACAAAATATTCTTTCTAATGAGAAAATTTAAGAATTTTGCCTTCTTGGTGCGGAAGTTTAATAATCTGAATAAAGATAGTCACAAATAGTATGAAATGTAGGACATGTATGTACTTAAGTAAACTGAGGCCTCTTGAAGCAGCTTCAAACATGTACATTTATGGTCCTAGCGCCAGCGATGGAAATCTTCAAACCATCGAGCTGGATAGTGACCTCGACTAGTAGGTTCTTTTAAAGAACAATAATATTGAGATTCATCATTATGATTATTTCTTTAGATTCTATTTTAAGTAGATTTTACTGAAGATAAATCTTTTTGAGTGCTAACTAGATGTCATATCTTTCTCTTTCTTCATAATTTATCTTTCTTAATGGATCTTTAGTCTTCATATTTTTTTACCTTTCAGCCGAGACTTTTTATGTTGAATCCTTGGACATGTGGTATGGATGCACGTTCTAATGTTCAACAAGTAGAACTTGCCTAAATTTATACTAGGCTATCATTGCTGATGATTGCCTCTTAATACTCTCTTATTTAACCCAATTACAACAGGTCTTTCATACCTTTTCATTTCTTCTTAGCAAACCTCAGAAATCTATGCAGTTTAGCAGCCAGTGGTTTAAGTCTTTTCTTCCCTTTTGTAAGATTATGAGATTATTGATTATGAAAGTATTACTCTGTTTCAATAGTACAATTGTTTATGTTGATCCATTTTTAATTTATCAAATGAAACTACTAGGCCATCCACTCCACATTTCTTTTTTTTCCTTTGCCTCGTCAACATAGTGATATGCCAAATAAATANATATATATATATGTATATATATATATAATAAGCGCCCTTCCAGAGAAGGCGTCAGGATTTCTGCTTCCGTGAGTGATAGTATTCATAGGACTCTTAGAATTGTACCGACACCCATATTTGCCATATTAAGCGCCCTTCCAGAGAAGGCGTCGGGATTTCTCCTTCCGTGAGTGATAGTATTCATTGGACTCTTAGAATTGTACCGACACCCATATTTGCCATAGTTTAAAAAAAAGCATAACACCAAAAATGATACATTCATCATGAGAAATAGACACATTACTTGTTGGTCCCGATTACATAAACTAAAGAATTTATGACATCCATTTTGGTCTGCAAAACCATGATGTTAACCAAAAAATTTCTCTCATCTAATACGAAAGATTAGGTAGGGTTTGTTAAGTTCGGCTCTAAAGTTTCTTATAAGGGTTAGCCGCTATAGCTAATTACATCTTAAATGATTGAGGTCATTTAAGAAAACTATTGATTTAGATAAAAAAATATTGTCTTAAAGAATTTCAAAGTTTACGACTTTCGAGGTCGGATAAAAGAGTATTAAATGGGAAACGATCAAGCTTGGAAAATTTTTTATGGAATTCAAGGGGAGAAAACTAGTGGATGTCATGGATATTGGGGAGAACCTCAGTGACTCTCAAGCTAACCTATGGTTTGGCTTCAATTTTGCAGAAATATTATTAGATGTTTCATCCTGCCAATTATTATTATTTTGGGTTCATGCTTGCATGACACGGTCATATAAACAACCTGGAAGATAGGAGGATATATGTTGCAATGAATGACAACCTCTGAGCCTAAAGAGAGTTAGGGCTTAAATTACATAGCATAGTGGTGCAAAGGCCTAAAGATGAGTTGAGGATTTATGTCGTACTATGGGAACTATCTCAAAGTCCTATGGCTTGTTATTTAGTTCTAAGAGAACATTCTTATTGTAGAATGGCGTCCTCTATCTGCTTCAGCTTACTCCGAACTTCTCGTTGAAGTGATAGCTCTAAGGTCTAAGGTTCAAAAGGTTTTACAATATTTGTTTCAATATTTTGGTTTTGTTATTGTTCAAATGTTTTTTTTGGGTAAGTTAAATTTGATTAGAGCAACACAGGTTAGGATTTCTTGGTTCCCTCATTATGATAACACTATTTTCTTTTGAATTTACTCAGTCTAAATATGTTATTAATCTTATTTAAACTGGAGAGATCTTGTTAGCAATTGTAGGATACCTCATCTAAGAGACTCCCGTAATCTCAAAAGGACATGTTATTTTGTTTATTTTTTTGAAAATGTAAACTTAATTTTGAAAAGTTCTATATTTTTTTAAGTTTATTTTAGTTTTGCAAGTAAAGTAAATAAATGTTGGTAGAGAGTGTTGTAAGGTAAATCAATAAAATTTTAAATGCATAAAATGTAAATGCGTAATTGGGCCTCTGCTAAAGTTTCATGTTTAGCCTTAGAAAGCATAACATATTTATAGAAAATAAGAATAAATTCCAGGGAAGTAAACATGAAAATCCAACATGAAAAATTAGAAAAAAAAAAGTTGTAGTAAAGCACGAGCAAGTAAAAGAAAACCCGTAGTCACATATGGAAGACCGGGATAAGTTATAAGAATTTGGTAAAGGAGGGGGAGGGGAGCTCAAAGCTGGATTGTGTACTTCCCAACGTTGAGTAAGAGCTACCAATCTGACAATCTATGGAGGGCAATCCTAACCTTGATCCAAGTGATTAACCATAGACTTTTATAAGTTTTCAGTTTAAATTTAATTTTCATGCATATATAATTTTCTTTGACAAGCAGAAGAGATTTTAGTTGCAAAGGGGATTTTTCATTTAAAACATTGTGTAGAGTGGTGCAGTCCACAGGTTAATTAATTTGATCGAGCTAGGACTACAGGTAATCTAAGAGTATAAGGGGGTAATCTTCTTCTTAAGTGTCATAGAATAGTATCATTGGTCCTTATCCTCTGTTTTTTTAAAGGTCCTCAAGGTAGGAGATACTATTCTAAAATTACATATCATTTATCTCATTTTAACACACATTAGCGTTATCATCATTGCCCTAAACACCTTGACCTTAGACTCACACAAACTCGTTGATCCATATGTTGCAAACAATTTCTCACAATGATTTAAATACATTAGAGAAGACTCAAATTCTTGAGCATTGTGTCAAATAATGTAGGATAAGTAGTGTAGGATATTTCTATTAATTTGGGTAAATAATCGGGTCTCGAGGAATAACTTGGTGGTCCGTAAAAATTTTAATGGATGATTTTTTTAAACAAAACATATTAAGTTCAGTTATCATTCCAAATATCAAAAAGATCTTAAATATTTTCGGGGCATAACCCTAAACAACTTTTAGAACCATTTAAACCATTTTGAGATCATTTGGACTTATTATATTGTTTAATTAATCATCCAAAGTTAAATTTAGATCAAATGAATTCATGAACAATAATATTTTAATTATCCTAAGTGCGGGGTACTCAGATGTTATTTAAGAGTTATGTAAATGGATGCCATTAAGGGCAAGCTCAAGTCATTAAGTATCTCATGCTCATAATTAAATTTGGGCTTATAGTGTTTTATAAGTATTTATAATTAATTATGTTCCTCTTTTCTAATCCTTATTAAAAAATTTTAAATCAAGTCTAACTCACCACTAAACCCTTAAGTTAAATTTTCAGGGTAAGTTTACAATAATCAAAATGTTAGATTAAGTGAATTTTTTTCTTATTGAAAGATCATGCTTAGCATTTGATCACCAATTAAGGGGCATCAAAAGAGCAAGTTATTTTCTTCCTAACTCAAGCCCACTACCTTAGGATCCTCCAACTTGGTTAACTACTAAGTCACAATAATTTAGAAAAAAATATAATTCTACCCTTATTGTGGAAAAGTGACAAATTAGTTTCTACTCCTAACCCGTATGTTTCAATCATCCAAGAGGATTCATCATGATCAAAATTACCCATTTAAGGGGCATCAAAATTTCAAAATTACCATTTTGTAGTAGGGCTTTCCACTTCATAATTCATTAAATTCAACTAAAATGACTTTGAAATCATGGTACTCCCTCATGGGTCAATTAAAATATAAGAGGAGAAGTTATGCTGTTTTCTAATTTTTTGTTATATTTTTATAGTTATTTAGCTCAAAAATAGAAATTTTCAATTATAATTCATTTAATTAATCAAAGTAAAGTTTCTATTTATAGGAAAATTATTGGAGGTTCTCTTTGGTTAGAGGACTACTTGGATCAAATTTCATGATTTTTTGGGTTATATTTTAATTAAATAGGAAATATAATTTAATTTCAAAAAATACTTTTTCTATTTTTCTTTATTCTCTTTGAGTTCAGGAAACTCAGAGAAGCACACTTTTCATTTTTATGAATTTTATTTTATTTATGGTAATTATTTTAGTGAAAAATTAAGGAAAATACATTTTTAGAATTTAAAATACATAACTATTTTATAAAAACTAAAAATATATTTTAAAGGATCCCAAGTTATCAGGGAACAATTTGGAAGATATTGATGTCTTTTCTGAGTTTGGTCAGGATNTTTCATTTTTATGAATTTTATTTTATTTATGGTAATTATTTTAGTGAAAAATTAAGGAAAATACATTTTTAGCATTTAAATACATACCTATTTTATAAAAATTAAAAATATATTTTAAAGGATCCCAAGTTATCAGGGAACAATTTGGAAGATATTGATGTATTTTCTGAGTTTGGTCATAAGAAGCTTTAAGAATGATCAATTTGAAGTTTGATCATCCTAGAGTGCTCGAAATGATGGGACTTTGATGGAAACTTCCTTATTTGGTCGGGGGAAGCTTTAAGAATGATCAATCTGAAGTTTGGTGGGGTGACAGAAAAAAGCTTTAGAATTGGGTGTTTAAATTGAGCTTGGACAGTGGATTTGATTGGTTGAAAATGTTGGGTTTGAACTCAGGAAGGCTGGAGGAAGCTCTGTGAGCAATTTCAGAGGGTCTCCCTAAGCATTTGCCAACACTCTCTCTATGGTCGAGAGAGGGGTGGTTTAAATAAAGGAGGAATTAGGTTTGAATTGGCCAAGCCAAGGTGGAGAAGGAAGCTTAGGTGGAGGGCTGAATGACACAATTCACCAATGGGAGTGATCCACATTGAATTGTTGAGAAATTAGGTTGTCAAGCATGGCCTTCTCTATTTTGTGTTCTCCGACAACTAAACCGACCGACCAGACTAGAGGAGGTGGCTAGCTAGCTTAGGGAAGGTCAAGGAAGGTTTAATTATGATTAGCTTAAAGGTTTGATGGTTGATGGAATGGGATAGAGAGCTTACTCAAATTTGGGGGCAAGCTTCCTTGATTTGAGGGACTCTTGGTCCATGGCTCAAATTTTGGGTCTTGAGTCATTTTATTAACATCCTAGGTGGCTAATCAAGGCAGGTAAGGATTATGCTTGGTCATTGCAAAAAATTTAAATTATTTTGTGGCATATGTTCAAAATTAAGGTTTAGGCCAAGAAGTGGCTTTAGGCTTGGCTTGAGCTAGGTTTAAAAATTATTTGAAAGGTTCAAATGGCCCACGGGGATGTCATGAAGAGTTTAGGAGATGAAATTGGGGCAATTGAATTGATCACATGGTCCAATTGGATGGAATTTTAAAGTTGGATCAATTTGGGGTCTTTAGTTTGGACTTGGGTTTAGGTTTGGATTTAGGCAAATTATGGGTTTACAATAATCTGTGAGAATGTTATGAAAATTTTAGCATTCAAAATTGGGGAAATTGAGTTGGTTATGAGATTAAATTTGATGGAATTTGACTCAAAATAAAAAATAGAGTTTCGAGATTGGTTCAATTGGGCTCCAAATATGTGTAGATTAGGATTGTACATGTTGATGATTGATTTATGTTTGAAATTGGGTGAGATTGTAATAAATTTGGTGGAAATTGGGATGAATTTGGGGAAATTGGGCTTTTAGGAGTAAAATTAGGATTTTGGTCAAAATTAGTCAATTCGGTCAAATTGGCCCCAATGGGTAGTTAAGGTTGATTTTGGGGATGTTTCGGTAAATTTTGGAGGTTTCAGTAAATTTTTAGACATGAATGGTATTTTGGTAATTTTAACAATTTTAGGGGTGTTTTGGAAATTTTGGCAATATCAATTAAGGGTGTCAATCATAAAATCACCCCCTTTAAGCCATAAGACCAAGGGAATCCTCATTTTGGATCCTCAATTTATTGGTGTTAGCCATACTAGCCAGGGGCCAAGAGTTTGGGGGACCACCTATATGAGTCTCCAAAAGAGTATGGAGTCATGCTAAGCATGCTTGGTTTAGGATTTTGGGTTGTGAGTGAAAGTGAGAGGTCCAAGTGTGTGTGTGTGCAAGACTAAAACCACACCATCCAAAGCTAAACCCCTATTCGAATTCGTCTTTAGTTCTCCCATGCTGGTTCCAACCATCAAAATGATAGAGAGCAAAACCAACATGTAGAACTCCAATAAGAGTAAAGAAGTGTCTAGAATTTTTAATGGGGAAGGTTCCATCACTAGTCCTCTAGCATAGTCAGCAAAAAAGTCCTATGGCTACATCTTACGCTTCTAAGGAAGAAATACTAAACCTCAACACTCATTTAGTTGTTTTGGACTTATTCAGAAGTAAGGAATGATTAAAGTCATATTCTACTTGCATGAATTTAAATTGTGGGGATGTTGACTAGTGATGGGATCCCTCGGCAAGCTTCCCAAGGTGGAAACCATCTTGAGACTCAGCATTGAACATTATTCAAAAGTCATCTTAGAGTGATCTTTTTAATGTCAGTTCTCCTCCCATCGGGACCTTTCAGTGGCGAATTTGTGGATACATAGTTTGGGTGCCATTCCCTGATATTCACTAGGTGGAACTTATTTGGGATGATGTTGCGTATTATTATAGATTGACTCTTACTTAGCTCTCTATTAGCCCCAATCATGATTAGTTTTTTTTTCTTTTCATAAGACATTTTTCCTTGATAAAATATAGGACTTCATGCACTCTAGCAAACAGAGTTTCAATCATTTTACTTTTCCTCAACAGAAAAATAGTGTTTTTTGGTTCCACGAGGAACTTTTCCTCTTCACTAGGAGAGTTATCCCTTTTAACCCATCTTGAATTTTCATATATAATGCAAGTAGGAATACTCACTTCTAGTTATGGAGCTTATTGAATGTTTGATCAATCAAGCATAAATCTCTAATCTTTCAATACTCTTATTTCTCTTTCACCTTTCACAAAATATTCTTCCTAATGAGAAAATTTAAGAATTGTGCCTTCTTGGTGCGGAAGTTTAATAATCTGAATAAAGATAGTCACAAATAGTATGAAATGTAGGACATGTACCTACTTAAGTAAACTGAGGCCTCTTGAAGCAGCTTCTAACATGTACATTTATGGTCCTAGCGCCAGCGATGGAAATCTTCAAACCATCGAGCTGGATAGTGACCACGACTAGTAGGTTCTTTTAAAGAACCATAATATTGAGATTCATCATTATGATTGTTTCTTTAGATTCTACTTTAAGTAGATTTTACTGAAGATAAATCTTTGTGAGTGCTAACCAGATGTCATATCTTTCTCTTTCTTCATAATTTATCATTCTTAATGGCGTTTTAGTGTTCACATTTGTTTACCTTTCTGCCGAGACTTTTTATGGTGAATCCTTGGACATGTGGTATGGATGCAGGTTCTAATGTTCAACAAGTAGAACTTGCCTAGGTTTATACCGGGCTATCATTGCTGATGATTGCCTCTTAATACTCTCTCAGTTAACCCAATTACAACAGGTCTTTCATACCTTTTTCATAAATCATTTCTGCTTAGCAAACCTCAGAAATCTATGCAGTTTAGCAGCCAGTGTTTTCTTCTCTTTTGTAAGATTATGAGATTATTGATTATGAAAGTACTACTCTGTTTCAACAGTACAATTGTTTCTTTTTATCCATTTTAATTAATCAAATGAAACTACTAGGCTNTATATATATATATATATATATATATGTATGTATGTATGTATATATATGTATGTATGTATATATATGGCATATATTTGGTGATATTACACTTTAAAGAAATATATTTTCATGTTTTATTGCAAATATACTAAGTGTAGGCATTTTAAGCTTAAACGAAGCAAAAAAGGATGGAATTTGTAGTTAAAAGGTAGCATTTTCAAAAATTGAACTGGCACCTAGGTTCAAGAATCTAGAGAAGACAACACCTAGGCGTTAGATTTTGACGCTTAGGTGCCAGCGATGGTTATTTTTTAAAATGCATTGAATTTGGACAGATTTTGAAGGGGTGCTAACCGAAACTCTTGGGAAATTCATCCTCACATTATAAAAGAGTGTTTTTTATGCAATAAAAGGGGGGGGAGTGGGGCGTATGTGTCTAGTGTGTGTGAGTTTGGAGAGTGTTAGAGAAGACCTTCTCTAAGAGTTGCAAGAGAAGAGGGAAAGTGAGAGATTTCTTCTTCATTGCATTTCTAAGAGTGATTTGAGCATTGTTGTAAAAACAGAAAGTGATTCAAAGGAACTTCAAGGGATTTTCTTGGGGAGGAGATTAAGATAAGACTTTTTCTTCATTTTGTAAACTTTTTTTTTAAATATAAAATCCATATTTTTCTCATGATTCTGAGTAGCTTGCTTTGTCCTTTTCCTTATAAAGAGATATATTCATGTGAAGAATCAAGCTTGTTGTGAAATATTTTAAATTGATAATTGTGATGATTCAAACTTTAAACTTTATTTACCTTTTTATCTGAACAATTGAATTGTTTAAATTTGTTGTGAAACATACGATCCAAGAGGGCTATACTTTTTATAACAATGCAAGAATCACATTTGTTTTTATGGATGAGAATGTAGTCCATGTGGTTGAGTGTAAATAAATAGGGAAATATTCATTGATGGGTGTAGAATTGGTTATTTTAGGGTGACAAACTAAAATCTCCAATTTGGTCCAAGTGTTTCAAAACTAAAGCAAGATATTAGCCCTCATGCGAGGGGAACGTGGAAACTCTGGACTTTATTTAGTGTCTTCCCAGTCTAAATGCAGATTTAGGGACCAAACACTGGATTAGCCAATGTTATTTGTTGCTTGTAAAAAGGATAAATAATATAGTTTCTCTTATTTGACAAAATACAATTTTTTTACTATTTGATAATTCATTGACTATAACCTCATTGTATGGGGAAGGATAATTTTTTAAATTTAAACTCTTCGTCAGAAAACTTAGTTTAGTTTTAGTAAATTTAACTTTTGAAGTTTGGAGATTATTCTAGTAAACATAGTTTCTTTAGCAACATTAAACAAATTTCAACTTGCTTTCTTGCTTAAGTTTTCTATAGTTTGAATATTGTGTCTTCAGGTTATTACCATAAGAATTTTCTCCTCCTCATGGGATCGATACTTAGGAATCTACTAGAGCCCTTTATTACTTGAGCAATACGTATACTTGCATTTGCAACCTAATGATGATTTGAAATTGAAAGTATACCTTAATTCACTAGGAGTAGCAGGTTTAAATATTTTAAAAGAGAAAGTGAGTATACTGAAGTAAACTTTATTGTGATTGATCTACATATTTTCTAGTATAGATGTTGTGTGTGTTGTGGTGTTGAAAAACATTTATAGTGCACACAAATTCCCACATTACATACCTCATGATTAGGAAGCTTCAACATCATGTTTACTCAAACCATGCGATTGTAGATACTTAAGACATAAAACTTAAGTAAACACGCTAATGTTCATCTTATAGAACTTGGTTATCTGTCAGACATTTGAGCGGCAGATTTCTTGATTCAAATCCACTAGTCATACCCTGTTGGTTGTAGGATATAGATATTCATTTTGTTGGGACCTTTCGATGAAAGACTCTTAGATTGAGTCCACGGGTGATACCATGATGCTCAACAGATAGATTTTACTTTTTGTTGTGACTATTCAATGACAAATTCTTAGATTTAAGTTTAATAATGTGCCTCAATGCTCACCAAAAAAATATTTATCTTCTTGTTGGGACCTTTTGGTATTAGATTCCTAGTTTAAGATCCACTTGTCATACTTTGATGCTCACCAGATAGAGTTTACCTTTCTATTGGGACCTTTTAGTGGTAGATTCTTTGATTGAGATCTACTGATCATACCATAATGTTCAACAGATAGATTTTACTTTCTATCGAGACTTTTAAGAGGTAGACTTTTGGGTTGAGATCCACAAGTCATATACTGATGCTCACTAGAGAGAGATTACCTTTTTATTGCAACCTTTTGGTTATAGATTCATGAATTGAGATGCACTGGTCACACCAGATAGAGTTTACCTTTTAGTTGGGACATTTCAACAGTAGATTACTGAATTGAGATTGATAAGACAAACCCTGATGCTCACTATACATAGAATGCCTTTCTGACAGGATCATTTGACAGTAGATTCTTCGATAGAGATTCACTGATCATACCCCAATTTTCATCAAATAGAGATTACACTAATATTGGGACCTTTCAGTGGTAGATTAATGGCTTGAAATCCACAAGTCATACCTTGATGCTCACAAAACAGAGATTAGCTTTCTAGTGAAACCTTTCGGTGCAAGCCCTTAGGTTGAGATTCACAGGTCATATCTCGATGTTCATCATATAGATACTACATTTCTATTAAGATATTTTAACGGTAAACCCTTATTTGAGATTAATAGGGTTACCCCTATGCTCATCAAATAAAAATTACCTTTATTTTGGGACCATTCAGAGGTGGTGTTATGGGTTGAGATTCACAAGTTTGTTGACCTCATTTTTGGTTGAGGTCTAGTCTTTCTCTTTAGTAGTCTAGGGTCTAGCCATAGGAATTTCCTATTAACTATTCTTAGAGAACTAGAAAAAGACACCCTCACCATTAGAAACTCTAAAGTCTTCTTTACTCAACTTGAAGTTCCACATATTGGTCCTAACCTCTAGCACTTAGTATGTGGGGTCATCATAGGGGAGCTCAAGGAGAGTTCCTATAGGGCTATTTGACCTTAGGGTTAACATTGGGTGTTGGTCTAGAGCTAGGGCACTCACTTCACTCACAATCACTCACTACCCTAAACCCAGAATTTATTGACTTTGTCCCTTGAGCCTTTGGGAAACTCATGTAGATGGTCCATTAAACCTACTAGCCCTAGGCTAGGGTTTAGCTAAGATCAGTACATAGAGGACCCAAATGGGGTTTCCATTGGTCCATAACTTACTTTTGGTGGTTTGTTCCACAATTTTACCCAAAATACTAAGCCTCTCATTTTGCCTCTAAACTCCCTCAAATTACCTAAGTACCCTTAAAACCCTAAATTTGGTCAAAATTCTGAAATTTATCCAAAATACCCAAACTTGTTCAAAAATCATTTCAAATCTTTTAAAAACAACCAAATTACCAAAAATCACCAAAAAATGCCAAATTACCAAAATGCCCCTCATGGACCAAACTTTCAAAAATTCTAAAAAATCTCGAAAATTCCCAAAATATTCCAAATATTCCCAATTTAATTTTTCTCAACCGCCACATGACCCAATTTGGCTAATTTGACTGTCTTTGACCAAGATCCCCAAATTTGCCTTTAAAGGCCCAAATTTCCCCAAACTCCGCAAATTTCAATCCCAAACTCAAATTCACCTTCAATGTGACAAAAATAAACCAAATCCAAGCTCAATTGGCCCATGCTTTCAGCCCAATTTTGATTTAGGTCTAACCCCCAATTTTGGACACATGACCTAATCTCACCAAGTTGAATCCATAACCCCCTCAATTGGCCATTATTTATGTTGAAAACTCTTTAAAACATTCCTAAACATAAAAATTGACCATCAATTGGCCTTGGTGAAGTTTCAATTTCATTTAATTTCAACTTAAGTCCAAAATCCCCAAATTGGCAATGTCCTCAAATTTCACCAAATGGATTGTCTTAATCCCAAAATTGGCACCCAATTAATGTTGAAAACTCTTCATGGCATTCCTATTGACCATTCTCAACAATCAATTTGGACTTAGCCCAATGCTAGCCCAATTTAGACCCAAGGTTAGCCCAACATGCCCAAAATGACCAATTATCAAATTCCTTCAAATTGATCCTCCAATTGAACTCAAAATCCTTTCATTCCTTCACCAAAAGTGTTCATTACAATCATCTACATCAAATGCATCAATCAATTGGGTCAATTGACATGGCTAGCCTAGCCCAAACTGAAGTTTTGGTCATTTGCACCCACTTGGACCCATGCACTAAATGTAGCCTAACCACCCCAAAGCCATCAAATTAATGACTCCACAGCCATTAGTTGGACCCTAAGACTGGGCCAAAACTCACCTAACCACCTAAGCTAAGCCATGGACTAATGGTCCCTTAAATCAAGGGATTTCATGCCATAATTGCTTAAGCTTAAGATTCTTTTTTGCCAAAACTAAACCAAAGCCCATTAAATTACTATGACATATTCCCCTAGGTTCCCTGAGCTCCTAGCCACCCCCTGCCATGGTCAGCTGGCCTAGTTGCCGGAGAAGCCAAAACTGAGGACCACCTCCTCTTGAGCTTCACCCAAATCAAACCTAGAGGCCACCTCATCCAAATCAAACGTTGGAGCCTCTTTGCCCTCCACATAGGCAGCACTTTGCACCCCTCAATTGACCCATAGAGCCACCCATTGGCAATTTTTATAAAAAGCTCACCTCCACGGCCATGGAAGGTGTGCTAAAATTTTCTCAGAGAGAGCTTCCCAAATCACTCACAGAGCTTCTTTGAGACCTCCTCAGTGCAATCAAACTAACTTCCCCCCACTGATTCCCACTGTAGAAGCCCAATTTTGAGTTTAAGTTTCTGTCTAAAACCAGGACAGAGCTCATTACACTCCCACAGTCCATCAAACTTCAATTACTTGTACTCACACCTTAACAACACTGAAAGAAGACAAAGCCCCATCAAATCCCCCTTCCACTGAGCTCCTAGCATAGACTTTGATCAACACCTGAAGTCGAGCTTAGTCGAATTCATAGCTAGACCTTACACCACAGCAAGAGGCTCAATCCCTAGCCTCCTTGGTCTCCAACGAACGTGCCAAGCATCTCTAATTGAAGCTTCCATTCTCAGAGCAAATGTATTGAACTTCCCCTCATCCCGAGCCTATTTAGATTCTACATTAACTTTGAGTTGATTTCATGGCATCTTAACTGTATGGATATGTTCCTCTAGTCTAAACAAGCATTTTAATCACTTGATTTGGTTGAGAAGTGAGGTAGATACCAAGCTTGGAAGATGGACGGTTCTCGGGCTATGCTATCGAGGACGATGACAGAGCGTCGTTCGATCAAGCGTGTATCGGATGGATAGTCAAGAAAAGTCGGACAGCGCTTCGGGACATAAACCACGAGCCGAGTCAGCACTAAAGTAGATGGCGGCGTCAAACAGTAGCGCGCCGCGTGGAGCTTTGGAGCTGCCTAGGATGATGTGGCGCCGCGAGTTTAAATAGATAAATAGGGAATTAAAAAAATTCATATAAAGATCCTTAGTTTGAGTAGAAAATTCAAAAATCCATATCTTGGTGTAGAAAATTACAAAAGTAAAATAAAAATACCCTCTTGCTCAGTGACTAGAGGAGAACAATGTGGAAATAATTTGAAGTCCATTTGATGCTGATTTTATTTTTAATTAATTAAACACTATTTTATGTCTTTTGATTCTCCATGCACATTGGCATTTCACCATGCCTTGAAATTTTCTCATGTTGTAGCCCCTATCAAGGGGAACATTCCCTGATTTTTCCAAAATCAGAAAAGACCTCTAGATTGAGATCTATATTTTTCTAGTTTATGTACATTATTTGCTTAAATTAATCATAATAATTAGCATGTTCTTTAGAAAAATCCAAGAAAATTTTGGAAGGTTTATGATGACCAGAGAACTTTTAGGAAAATTTCTCATGAGCCAAGTGATTCAAAATAAGCCTAATTTCCCTAAACCCTAAATCACTCACATAATTAATTTTGGAAAATAAAAACATCAAAATAACTTGATTTTTTATCTTCACTATTTTTTTAAGATCCAGAGAACTCCCCATAAAAATTTCAAAGCATTTTGAGTCCATTTGATGGCCTAAATTAATTTTCCAAGTTAAATATATTTTTTGGCACTAAAATAATTTTTAATGATAAAAAAATAACTTAAAAAATTATGAAAAGTTGCTTTTTGAGTTCTTTGAGATCAAAGGAATTATGTAAAAATAAAATGGTATTTAAAATAAAAATTCATTTTTAGCCTATTTTTAAATAATTAAAATAATTAAAAATTCATAATAATCACAATAATAATAAAATTCTAAAAAATGTTCTAAATTGTTTTCTAAGCATTCAGAAGAAATTAGAATATTTTTCCTAATTTTCTAAATAAAGATATTGTATTTTAAAGCTTAAAATAATTTTTAAAGGCTAAAAAATGGATTTCCACTAAACTAATTCCGATAAATAAAAAAAAAACTAGAAAAATATAAAATTTACTTCTTTGGGTTTTTTGATCTTAGGGAGACTTTTAAAAAATGTAAAACTTAATTTTCCACATTTAAAATAATTTATATTTAATAAATACCCTGAAAATTAAAATAATTCTAATATATCAAATAAAATTCAAAAAATCATGAAGTTTTGTCTAAATGTCTCTCTAGACTAGTTCTACCTTTAGTAAAAATATCAAGTGATTAGGCTGCACCTTGGTCAAGTTAGCAAATTTTCTTTGAAAATCCCATTTTTGTTAAAAATTTCAAGGGATTAGGCTTTGTCTTGGTCAAGTTATGGAATTTTCTTTGAAAAATCCTATTTTTGCATAAAATAATTATATAAATTAAATTAAATTTTGAAAAATCACATTTTCTCCTCTGATGTCTTAATTAACCTATGAATAAGGTAGGATAAAAATTTCAAAGTCATTTGATTTGAATTTGACAAATTATGAAGTGTTAGAGTGTTAGGGGCAAAAGTGTAATTTCAGGAATTTGGCCTTAATTAACATTTAGGCTTAATTCAAGGAGGGAAACGGGCAACATCTAATCTTAATTAACTTGTTTGGATGATTGAAATTAAAAGGGGATTAATTGTTAGAAACCAACCTCTTTCTTAATTAAAAGGATAAATTAATAAATTTCTAAATTATTAAAATTTGGAGGTTTATTAAAATTAATTGAATATAGGACTTAGGGGTATGACTTTTGAAGTCAATAATTAATCAATTTAATACCCCTATTTGATTTTCAAATGAGATTCAATCATGATCACCTAAAATTTAAACTTTTCAAATTAATTAAGACACTCACCTTGGTCTTAAGGGCATAGTAGTGATCTAAGTTAAATCAAGACTGATCAAATGAGGATTAGAAAAGCAAACATAGCTAAAATTTAACACCTTTAAAACACCACAAGCCCAATTAGGACAAATATTTGGCTAAGTGTTCCAACAACACTAGCTTGCCCTCTTTAAGTGTTTTCATTCACATATTCTTCAAAATTAAATTACAAATGATAATTACCCTACTCTTAGGCATAATTGGGACATCAATGTTCATTGAGCATTACGGTGTTCATAGGGTGAATTATTAAGCAACACAATAAGTTTAAATGAGCTCGAGGCCTTTCACCATGTAGTGAGAGGGAAGCATGGACTTGCTTCTTTCTCTTAACTTGTTGGATACCTCAAAGGTCTACTAAACTTAATGTGTTTTGCTTAAGAAAATCATCCTTAATCAAAGTAATAGGGACCCACCAGGATATGACCTAGGGTTAGGTAGGTCGCCAAAACTTTACTTACCCGGTTCATATAAAATGCCCTGACATGCATTTTGAGTTTTAGGTGGTGGAACGAGAAGACTCGCCAGGTACAATTTTTATAGTTTACAGTGTTATCTTTCTTGTAATTTTTATACTTGCAAAATTTGCATGCTAAACAACGTTTAACCCTGCATGAAAACTAAAACTATCTAGATATCCACAAAACCAAATCCAAAAATAAAGTTAAAATCAACCAAGATAAAATTCACCGCCACAACATTCAAAATTTAATCATAAACGTCACACAAAACTACAATTGCAACTAAATTAAGATGTCTCTATCGGATGATCGAGAATCCCTCAGAGAAGGTAACCCAAGGTTGCTAACGAGGTATCCCATGATCTAAATGAAATTATGGAACTCATTAACTTTAGTTTAGTAAATTCATTTGAACTAAGTGAATCCAATAGAAAATAGTGGTGTCAGAACGAGGGAACCATGGGATCCTAACTGGTGTCGCTCTAATCAACTTTAACATCCCCTATGAAAATTTAAAGAACTACAACCATAGGGCCACCTAAATTGACATCATAACTTGACAGCGTAGAAAACTCAAACTTGTCATGGCAAGGAGCTTGGAGCTAACATTATGGGCAGCACGACCATCTTCAATAGCGAAACACGTCTACACCAGCTAAACTAATTCATTCCTTAGAAATTAAAACACCAAGCCATAAGACTTTGAGGTAGTCTGCTTATACAACATAAATCCGCACCCTATCTTTAGGCCTTTTTACAGATCTGTTGTAGAATATAAGCCCTAACTCGTCTTAGGATTCCGAGGTCGTCGTACGTTGCGACCTAAATCCTCACATCTTCTAGGCTATTTGTGTGATTGTTTCACATGAATGTAAGTCCTAAATTAATGACACTGACAATGAAATTACAAACAGTTTCTCTGTTGAACAACTTCAGAATATTAATGAGTGGAAAATACCATGGTATGCTCATATTGTTAACTATATTGTAAGTGATATTTTGCTACCTATGCTGACATTGTAAAAATAAAGGAAATTCATTCATGATGCGAAAGCATATTTTTGGGATGAGCCTTATTTATATAAACAATGTAAGGATCTGGTTATGAGAAGATGTCTACCTTATGAAGAAACTGAGCTGATCATTCAGAAATATCATGATTCTGAATTTGGAGGACATTTTGGGATTGATAAAATTGCTTATAAAATTTTGCAAGCTAGATTTTATTGGTCTACTATCTTTATAGATGTTTATAGATACATAAAAACTTGTGATCAATGTCAAAGAGTAGGCAATATATCTAGAAGAAATGAAATGCCTGTAAATTTCATATTAGAAGTTGAGATCTTTGATGTTGGGGATTAGATTTTATGGGACCATTTATTCCTTCATTTGGGAACTTTTATATATTAATTGTAGTGGACTGCGTTTCTAAGTGGATTGAAGCACAAGCTTTACCACGTTGTGATGCTAAAAGTGTTTCAAGATTTTTAATGAAAAACATTTTCACTAGATACGGAATGCCTAGAATGATTATCACTCACGGAAGGATCCCATTTTAGGAATAAATATATTCAGATATTGGCAGAAAAATTTAATATTTTTCATCGAATCTCTACTGCCTATCATCCTCAAACTAGTGGGTTAGCTGAAGTTTCTAATAGAGAGATTAAACAAATACTTGACAAGACTGTAAACCCTAGTAGAGTAGATTGGTCCACTAGACTGGATACCGCATTATGGGCTTACAGGACTGCTTATAAAACTCTTATTGGCATGACTCCTTACAGACTGATTTTTGGAAAGACTTGTCACTTACCAGTAGAATTGGAGCATAAAACATATTGGGCGATTAAAGAATTCAAATATAATTTGAAAGATGCTAGTAAGAAGAGATTGTTATAATTAAATGAATTGGAAGAATTAAGAAATGAATCTTATGATAACGACAGAATTTATAAGGAGAAACTAAAGTTACGGCATGATCGGAAGATTAAACAAAAGAACTTTGAACCAGGACAAGAAATTTTGCTTTACAACACTAGGCTGAAGTTATTTCCTGGGAAATTGAAGTCTCTTTGGTTAGGACCCTTTACTTTAACTCAAGTTTATACTTACAAAATGTTGAAATTGAAGATCAGAAAAATTGAAGTCTCGTTAGTTAGGACCCTTTACTATGACTCAAGTTTATACTTACGGAGCTGTTGAAATCTAGGAAATTGAAGTCTCATTGGTTAGGGTCATTTACTGTGACTCAAGTTTATACTTACAGAGCTATTGAAATTGAAGATCAGAAAACGAAAAGATTTAAATGAATGGACACAGATTAAAGCCGTATTTTGAGGGTAAAAGACCAAATTTTAAAGAGGTTTTAATAATCAGTCAACTGGGACACAGATTAAAACCGTATTTTGAGGGTAAAAGACCAAATTTTAAAGAGGTTTTAATGATAAGTCAACCTGAATGACACCTGAATAGGTCGGGGTGACGATGTTAAACCGGCTTTATGGGGAGGCAACCCATAATTATCTTTATTTTTAT
Source organism: Phalaenopsis hybrid cultivar (assembly GCA_002079205.1). Lineage (NCBI taxonomy): Eukaryota > Viridiplantae > Streptophyta > Magnoliopsida > Asparagales > Orchidaceae > Phalaenopsis > Phalaenopsis hybrid cultivar. Next base: position 19,487 of record JXCR01137686.1, on the reverse strand, counting down.
TGCAATTATAGTAGTTTTATTTGAAATTATAGTTAGTTTGCGGGAGGCAACCCATATTTATCTTTACTTTTATCGTGATTATAATAGTTTTTATTTGAAATTATCGTTAGTTTGTGGTAGTATTGATCTCTAATAATCTTATCTTACCCTGAATCATCATAAAAATTGGATCCATAGAGAAAAATTGGAACACATTCGGACCAGAGCGAAACTGTGCAATTTTTGCCTTAGGTGCCGACGGCGCCCTCGATGTCGCCGATGGTGGGTTTTTCCTGAGAGTCCAGGCAAAATTAATACAGAGGCTCGCCGATGGCGCCATCAACCCCGCTGACGGCGAGACCAATAAATGGCTGTTACTTAGGTTCAAATGGCGATTTTTAGCGGATTTTGGGCGGGAATTATCCTTTTAAACTCTCAAATTCAATTCCTAGTTCATATTTGCCCCCTAAAATGAAGTGAAACTCCAATTTCATTCCTATGGCAACCAATTCCCCTGATAATCCCAAAATGCGAGTTTTCAATCGGCGAAATTATATTAGTGCGGAAGCACAGCGAATCTTCAACAAGTTACTGCCGAAGAAAAGATTGTTCAAGGAACGAGGATTCATAAATCACGGATTGAATAATCCCACGACAGTAATTGAAGAAACGATAATGTGGCGAAGATGGGAAGTTTTGTGCTACACTACTGCCGTCGTGGTGGTTCCTGTGGTAAAATAATTTTCTGCAAATTTACATGGAATCAACCAGAGAATTGTTTATGTGTGAGGAAGATGGATCACTTTCACAACTGCACGAATCAACCAATTATACATAATCGAGAACGTTGTTGTCTGACACTATTTTAATTTCATTCCAATGAGAAACCAGATGAATGAAATTTACCAATATTTAACGGACAAAACTGACGACTGGGAAATAAGAGAAAACGGATATGTTAGTTTTTCTGCGACTCCTAAATCCCATTTCAAAACTGTACTTTTTTCATTTCTGCGAAACTGTTACCGACAATGAAGATCGGTAAAGTTTCTAAAGAAAGTGCTATTTTGAATTACTGCATTCAAAGAGGACTACCGATCGACATTGGATCAATAATTATGAAGTCGGTTTTGGGCCTGATCGTTCATGGATCAACTTATGAGCTTGGACACTTTCCACAATTTTCTCACTTTGCAGTCAGTTCCAAGTGTCCTACGAAAATTGGGAAAAGGTACTGCTACCTTGGAAGCCTTTGAACCCAACTGAGAGATTCCCAGCTTTTGAAGATGAAAATGATATGGTCATTATAGTAGATCAATCATCTCCGAATTCACTGCCAGTTCAACCCTTAATTCCTCACAAGTCTCTGACGATCCTGCGATGAATCAAGAAATTGGAAAAGGAGGTACAAAATGTCATGAATGCGATTAATAATATCTTTGATTTCTTCGATCATCTGGACTGGAGGATGAAAGAACATTTTGAGCACTATGGACATTTATAAGATAGTTTGATATGACTGATGAGGGGGATGAAATTGATAGAGGAGGATTCTACTGAAGAATTTCCATTCCGACCCTTCTACAACCACTTCGTTCATGTGCAATCAATGGGTGATCTCAGAGGAGAATCTAGTATTGAATCAGAAGAATAGTAAGATTATATTGCTACCTGTCTGTCTATCTATGTATTTTGATTTGAACTTTGTATTTGCTTTGCTTTAGAATTATGCTTTTAGATCTCTGTATGGTTCAGACTAAGCATATGATGCTTTGTTTTTAGCATTTTGAGTGTTGTGGCTTGGATTGCGACACTGAATTAGTGTATTAAGGTTGAGAAAATACCAAACTTAGGTGTGTTATGAAACGTATATTGTACCCCTTGGAATTTTTATATAAATGTGATGTTTTGTGTTGTGAAAGTTTATATGTACTAAGTACATCATTTAGTCACTTAAAGTTATGTCTATAATTATTGAAAAGATGTCGTTAAGGCTTGAAATTTATCGAAATCACGAAAATCTGAGATTTGAACCAAAATCAATAGAGTCCGCCGACGGCGCCCTCGACGCTGCCAACAGTGGATTTTTCCCAAAACTTAAGATTTAATTTCAATAGAGTGCGCTGACGGTGCCGTCGACCCCGCCGACGGCGAGCTCATGAAAAAACACCTTTAACCTGATTTTGACGAGTCAACCGCCATTATTCATCATCCCCTTCCTCCTAAAAATGCCATTTTCGACTTAAGGCTTGAAAGATCTTGGATTGGGAGGCAATTTCAAGGCTTTTTGAGACCGTATTTGATCATCTCTAGGTAAGATCTTCACTTCAAACTATTAATATTTGATTTTCACCATGGATTTCTTCCACATTGAGGAGATCCGAATAATTTGAGAATGTGAATAAAATTTGGGAAGAAATTCATGGATCTCAGTGTTGAACTCTTAGAATTACTATTAGAAGCCATGATTTGCTTATTTGAAGTAATTTTTGGAATTTTTCTATAATTTGATTACATTGAAATGGCGCCACAACAAAAGATACAGGTTGAGTTCGACGAGTCTCGCTTCGTCAATGCGATGGCTCAAACAAAATTTACTTCAATATTTAAAGGAAACAAGTGTATACAAGATCGAGTTTTTGAAAGTCCGGGAGGAGAAATTGAACGAGTTATTGCCGAGCGGAGGTGGGAAAACTTTTGTTACAACACCAATAAAGCTGATGGAAATGTTGTGAAGGAGTTCGACGCCAATGTAATATATTCTGAAGACAGAATCGTTCAAGTGTGTGGATTTCCTATTGAGTTTACTGCCGCCCGCATCAACACCTTTTACGAAGTCCCAGACTCTTATACTTGCTAGTATGAATCCTTCAGTACGATGGAAGGGCCCCTGAATGATGTGATCAACTTTTTCACTAATGGGAAAGGAACATGGAAGATAAAGCAACGAGAACGGGTAAATTTTTATTCATCCATGCTGAATGCCACCTTTAAGGTGTGGCACTATTTCATTTCCTCTACTCTGTTATCAACTTATCACCATAGTGAGGTAACTAGAGATAGATCTATTCTAAATTTCTGTATTCAGAAAAATATAGTTATAAATGTGGGGAGAATCATTCTTAAGAATATATTGACTACGGCAATGAGTGAGACAAGTGGAGTTCTAAAACATCCTGGACTTATTTATGCAATTTGCAAACTTTCTGGAGTGGAAATTGGAGATGAATGGGTTTACCTCCCATTAGTAAGGCCAATTTAAAAACTTATGAATCCCATGAGAAATGGAGAACTGGAAGTAGAAGTCAAGAACCTTCTTCTAGTAGAGATGTCCCCTCTACAAGTTATGATCTTCGACCTTCTAGTTCCTCCTTGCTCTCACTGATTTGATGAATGAGTTGACCTTGCAGCGAAAGAGTATAGAATTAATAAATGAAAGGATTGGAGGTTTAGAACGGTACCTTGCAGCGGAAGAGCATAGAGTTAATAAATGAAAGGATTGGAGGTTTAGAACGTCGATACAATTATGATAGTGAGTACCTTCAGACGCATTCAAATTTTGAGGTAGCCTATTATGAAGCTCAGACCTGACACTATAGAGGTGAGCCTGATGTTACTTTTTCTGAGTGCCCCCGATCTATTCAGTATCATCCCGATCCACCTGTTGATCAAGGCGATGAAGATATAGCTTGAGATTTTGATATTTAAATGTATTGATGTACTTATATTTGTACTTTTATTTCTGTAATCTTTTTGTAATAGAAATGGATGTTTGTGTATTTGGACTTTCATTTTTATTATTATGTTGTACTTTGATAATTTTAATTTTTGTTATAAAGTTAGTGTTATAGTTAAATTTTCATGTGTAGTTAAATAGATGTTGAGTAGTATTGTGAATTGTAATGTAATATGATTTTTATTTCGCTACTTTAATTGTTTTGTTAGTATTGTGTTTGTGTTAGGAAATGTTGTGCTTGTTTAATGTTTTAGTTTTATACTTATTTCAAAATTTCATTACCCAAAAATTCCTCTAATGATTTATATGTGTAGAAAGCTCCTAATATTACAGACAAGGTGAAGTAGAAATGTTGAGAAGGCTTGCAAAAATTTTAGAATGATGAAAATGCTTAAAATCCTGAGGTATGATTTATATTTAGAGTTTTCTTTCCACTTGTATTATTTTATTTTAAAATATTTAAGTTTGGGGGAGGGAAGAAAAATATAAACTATAGATTTCCTCAATTTAATTATTTTCAAAAAAATTTTATATGATTTTATGTAGTGAATTTAATTCAGGTAACTATATTTTTGTAGCTATGAAATATTATAGTAGATTTAAAGAAATATTTTTGTAATGAAAATTAATTTTGTAACTTAAGATGTTTAGTATAAAAGAATAAGATTATAATTAACTATTTAAAGTAAAGGAAACTATATTTTGAAGTACAAGAATCTTAGAAATTCATTTGAGAAGAAAAGATTGGGGCTCAATGATGTAAAAGCTATGAATTAGTGAGAAGAAAAGATTGGGGCTCAATGATGTAAAGGCTATGAAATACTTATAAGGTAAAGGAACGCTTTGAGTTTCAAATTTGGGGAAGGAAAGATGATGTTCAAAATCATTAAAGGCTATCCAGATATAGTAATCCTCACATGAAAAAGTAAAAAGAAAGGATTGAAAAAAATCCCTGAAAAGGNCTTAGGTTATTTCTTTTCTCACCGAGGGATAAAGCTAAGATGTGGTTGAATTCGTTAGCACCTGGATCTATCAGAACTTGAGGTGATTTAGCACAAAAATGCCTTGCTAAATATTTTCCACCATAAAAAACTGCGAAGTTTAGAAATGATATTACATATTTTAATCAGTTTGAAGGAGAATCTATTTATGAAGTGACCAGAGGAAAAATGTTGAGATTTTTATACCTATTTTATATTATTTTTGATGATATTTCACTTTAAAGAAAGGTATTTTTAATGTTTTATTGCAGGAATGATGAATTAGGGTAATTGGAGCAAAAAGATGCAAAAAGGAGCAAATTTGGAGCGAAAAGGGCCAAAATGTGTAGAATTGAACTAGGGCGCAGACGACGCCATCGACCCCGCCGACGACAAGATTTTCCCGAGACCCCAAAATTAATTCATCAAGAAGGTCCGCCGACGGCGCCCTCGAGGCTGCCGACAACGCCCTCGAGGCCGTCGATGGCAAGCTTGACGGTTATGCCCAATCAAGCTATGGATAAGGCCAAATTTTGGCTGGATGCTTAGGCAACTCTTGGAAAAGCTCATCCACAACTTTAAAAGACTATTTTGGCCGAAAATTAAAGAAGAAGGAAGGAGCCTAAAAGTTCTGGAGAGGTCCTAGATGTTAGAAAGGTTCCAATAGTGTGTAAAAATTGTGAGGAATTCTTCAAGAGATTGTAAGAGAAGAGGGAAAGTGAGAGATTTTTTCCTCATTGCTGCTTCGAAGAGGAATTCTGTGTGCTGTAAAGAAAGGAAGAGATTCAGAGGAACTTCAAGGAGTTTTCTTGGGGAGAATTTAAAGATAAGTTTATTACTTATTAATGACTTTGATTTTATATATGAATTCCGAGTTTTGTTGTGTTTTCTCCATGAGATCTGAGTACTTTTCTCTGTCTTTCTCCTTGTCTCGAGATTTTTGAAATGATGATTTAAATTGGTGAAGCCATGAAGATGTTTAAGAAATTGTGATGATCTTTTCACTTCGATCTTAATTTACTTTCAATCTGGCCAATCGATTGGTTAAAATATGTTGAGTTTTACAACTAAAGTGAAGATTATATCCAAGATTTAGAGAGGTCAAAGCCCTTGGAAGTTGAATAAATAGGAAAATAATATTATCAGGCGTAGAATTGGAGATTTTAGAGTGACAGACTAAAATCCCTAATTCGGTCCTATCGTTTTGGTGCTGAAGTGTAGTTGCTAGCGCTCGGGCGAGGGGAACGTGGGAGCACCGAAGTGAGAGCTGGTATCCTCCCAGTCTAGCCACAGATTCAGTAAACAAGCATAGAATTAGTTAATGTTCTTTATGCCTGAACCAAAGGGTAAAGAATAGGTATGCTCCTATTTGGCACAATATAATTTGAACTATTTCACTTTATTCATTCATTATAATTCCTTGACAAGGAAATTGAACTGATTCACTTTATCAATTCACTATAATTTCTTGACAAAGAGAATGATGTTTTCAGTGTATTATTGAATATCACATTTAAACCTTCATTAGTATCATTAGTTATTTAATAGTTATTAAAATTACGTGATCATTTCAATTGCCTATTAGTGACAGATAAGAAAATTGAACTTTGTTGTTGTGATTTAAGTATTGCTTTTCTAAAATCTTAGTTCGTAATTTCTAAACTACCTCCTGTGGGATCGATATCTAGGACTCCATTAGAGCTCTATATTACTTGAGCGATACGTATACTTGTGTTGATAAGTGTGACATTACAATTATTGAATATTTATTTCGGCCATATTTATCGAATCAATAACTGTTATTAAGGATTTGGTACAGTTGCTGAGGAAGTATATCTTTTAGCAGCAATATTAAATAATTATATTTTTAAGCATATATAAAGTCGCGGTCACTACGCGCGCTTCAAATTTTCTTTTTTTTTACAAATTAAATTTTTTTTCTACTTTCAAATCACTTTTTTTCTTAACATTTTTAAAATCTCCACAAACTAAAACTTACCCGATCTACAGATTAACCTCTGTTAATTTTTAGTGCTTGCACTAACATTTCAAAGTTTTGGCCATATAGCTAACCCCAGAGCTTTCTTCTTTTAAAGCTACTGCAATGGCCTTCCCAACGCTGACTTTTTCCTGCAACATGCCGACAAACCGCGAAGCTCGCAACGTTATTCCCACCATTAAGTTCGGAGCCAGATTTCAAGACCTCGAGGTTATCCTCGGGAAGGCTCCATTCCTCCTGATGAAAGTCATCGCTCCACAAATTCAGAAGCCATCTGCTGAGTTCAACCTGAACTATCTTCAGGACTTCCCTTCTTGCAAGAAGGCAAAGACTGCCACTACCACCGCAGCGCCTGCCAAAACTACTGCTCCCGCTACCAAGGGAAGAGAAATAATGATTGTTGAGGATCCAACTGAAGGATTAGCTACTCCACCTTCAATGTTTGAAATTGGATCAAGTTTAAAGACTGCATGGCTAACCCAAACTCAGAAAAGAAATCGCAACAGGCGGATTTGGAAAGCTGCTAAAGCCCAGGCTCTTGAGAAAACACCAGTCGAGGAAGAGCCTCACCAAGAGGAATTTGAACTACCAGAAATATATCCACTGCTGTGAAGAAGAAGATTTCATCCTCCAGCGGACACCGATGGACACGAGAGTGTCCAGAAGACTGCTGCTTTACCATCACTTCATGGACAGAATAGAGAGAAAAAGAAGTCTACCCCTATCACTCAAGTCAGCTCAGTTTTTCATAGACTAGCTTTCAAAGAGGGTTGTTCAGTCCGTGAGTTACTCAAATGAGGGGGACATGCAATATCCCCTCAAATGAAGGAAGAGATTTTAAGGGACATCAAGTCTGCCAAACAAAAGTCAAATGAAAATCTACCCGCTCGCATTCCCGTCTAGTTCCACCTGGGAAACAGGGTTGACACTGCCACTGTTACTACAAATTCTACCGCTACCAGGACCACAAGCCGTCAACCAGTAAAGTCAAGACTGGGTTCGAGAATCCTACAAAGCACACAGCATAAAGATATTCCTAAAAAAAAGACAAAGAGGTTACCTGATATTGTATCTGGTCTACACCGGGGGGAGCATATTTCTCCTCGACATACCGATGTTTCTGCTAGGACACTCTGTCCTGAGACATCATTGTTAAAGGGGAAAGTATGGATACCCAAGGTTGCTGCACCGATACAGTCCGGTGAACCCACAGAGCAAGATCATGGAATGAAGCCAGGGTCCGAAATATCTAACATGGTCGCAAGGATTGCCAGCGAAATGGAAGAACAAGTAGAGGATGTTCAGCAAGGTCCTCCACATCTTAAGATGATTCAAGAATCGATAATCGAATAAAAGGTTGAAAAGCTCAGAGTTAAGATTTCTGAGTTGGCTCGAGAACATGGAGTTTCCATCGATGATGATGATGAAAATTTCGACTATAACGATTACCTCGAAGAAGATTTCATGGATGTCCATGTTATCGAGACCAGGACCACTACATCTACACGCGACGTTCAACCTTCTACTGAAGAGAATGTCGTAGATGAGCTGCGTAGGGCTATCCTCCTAAGGGATGAGTAAGTCAGCCTATTGGAGAAAAGGATAGAAGAAATGGCCATAGCTATGACCGCCATTCAAGGGCAATCACAAGCACCGCAACTAGCATCTCAAGAAATTAACCAACCAGAAATTATACATATTACAGATGAAAGAAGAGAAGTTGCCTCAGAAAACAGGGATGAGCAACTGAAGAAGGATTCTCCATCAAGCGCCATGCCAGAGAAAGAATTCAAAGCAAGTTCGGGATGCCTTAACCCAATTTAAGGGTGGTGCATTGATTCTAAAAGGTAAACCTTACCCGAAAGAGTTCGATGTCGTACCTTTCCCCCATGGGTTTTGTATTCCCAAACTTCAAGATATTTGATGAGACCGAAAATCCAAGACCGAGCTAGTTGTGGCAATACAAGAAATAACGAAGCTTTACTCTGTCAGCAGCCTGTCAGGACTTGCTTTCAATTGGTATGCAGATTTGCCCAACGAATCGGTTAAAACATTCACCAAGTTGGAGCAATTATTTATAAAGAGATTTGTCAGAGCGCAACATCATGTTTCTATAGGAGAACTCATGATGGAGAAACAAAAGCCCAACGAGACTTTGGTGGATTACATTTTGAGGTGGAGAAACCTTAGCATGAAGTGCAAACCTCGACTATAGGAGCATCATGCGATTGAAATCCTACTCAAAAGCATTTATGGACCCATAGCTTTCATGCTCAATGGATTCACCATTAAATCCTTCGAGAAGTTACTCAACAAGGCTAGCAGTCTTTAAAAAAAAATCAAACACATGGATCTCATAAGAAGTTAAAGACAACCAGAGTGTTTGAGAAGAAATCTGGAACAGCCGCAACTGTTGATAAAGGAAAATAACTGATAAAGATATATGTAGAAACTCGTCGTCAATCATCGTCACAGCAAGCTCTGAAACAGAATGACCAGTCTAACTAATGACCGCCTCAAGAAGAATCACCTCGAACAGGGAATAAGAGAATATCGTTGGCTGAACAACAGAAAATGGTGTACACTTTCATAGAAGAAGCTGTATCTAAAATATTCAGAAGTTTGATGAAGAAGCCCGAGTTCAAACTACCAGACCCAAAGAAACACAAAGAGGTCGATAAGAAGGATCAGCCAAATTACTGCCCATATCACAGATTGTTGGGGCACACTATAGAAGAATGTTTCATCTTTAAGGATTGGCTCGAGAAAAATCTCAAAGAAGGAAATATAACGATCCCGAATGAATATTTAAAAGAACCTGAAAAAGGTTCCATAAATATGATTTCGGCCGAGCCAATCTCTCTGATTGATCTGTACACTAGAGAAGATGGATGGAGTACAACTTGGAACAAGCTTAAGAGGGTCCTAAATCAAACACAGAATTCATCAAAACAATCTTCTACGCACACTGAAAAAGATGTATGGGATACGGTTTGGAGCAAATCATTCAAGAAGATGTTAAATTCAAAACGTTTCAAAGAAAACTACCGTTCAAAGTCTTCAGCCTAGGCCCAAGATGAAGATTTCACCACAAGAGCCGTCTTTACTAAAGTTAAAAAAAAAAAAAGAACGCCATCATAAAGATTGATAGCACGGGGGTAGGATAGGGTCTGCCTCTACTAGATTGGTTGTCTCAAATTCGGGGAAGAAAATCCTCGAACCCCTGATTTTGTATGATTATCTTCTTACCCATCCAAGGACTGATGAATATAATGATTGTGATTTCGGCTACATTTTAACTGTTTCTAGTGATGAAGTAATCAATCATGACTAATCTAACCTTGATCTCGATCCCCAAAATGATCCTCAAATTGTACTTAAGTCCGATGAACTCGTTAACGATACCGAAGAAGACATCAATGATACCTCTTACGACAGCACCAGGAGCGAGGAGCCAACCCTCGAGCACCACAGCGCAACACTCGCCCTCAACTTAGATCTTTCTGACAAAGAAGAAACACCAGAAGATTCAATAATGATACCTCAAGAAGAAGAAATTATGGAAATAAACTTAAGAAGTGGGAAAGTATTGCCCCCAAGGATAGATCCTATAGACAAAGGAAAATAAGTAGTAACTCGAGAGGAATTACCTCCACCTCCGTCAATGGAAGAATCACACAGTCAAGAGAGAAGTGGAAGGTCATACAAATTGGATGACAACGCGCCAGCTCATCTTAGGAAGTTGCCAGCCCGACTAAGCATTTATGACGCTCTGATCTTGTCAAAGGAGATGAGAGAAACTCTGGTTATAGCTTCGCTTGACCCGGATATTTTTATAGCTCAGTTGGCCAGCACATCCTCAGATGAAGTTTGCTCATTGAAAGAACAGTAAAAGGTAACCTTCACAGATAAAGATTTACTACTTGGTACCACCGACCACATTCAACCGCTCTACATCTCTGTCAACATTAGCAGATTCGTATTATCCAGAATTCTGGTAGATTAAGGGGCATCTCTCAACTTGATGAGCCTATAGACATTGGCCTATTTGTACATTGAAGCCCAAGAGCTTACGACCGATAAAATGATGCTAAAAGGATTTAACCAAAAGGGAGAAAGAGCCCTTGCATTGATCACATTACTTATGAAAGTCGGAGAACTAGCAACAACCGCTAAATTTCACAACATCGACGCCGAGACCTCTTTTAATGCTCTACTTGATCGACCGTGGATTCATGAACACAACATGGTTCCATCATCTCTACATCAGTGCATCAAATACTGCAAAGAAGGACAAGAATACTGCATCAAAGAAGATCTACAATCGTTTTTAATTCATGAAGTCGGTATTCATGACGATGTTGCCTACTACGGGTCACCAAAGAAAACTGTCTTCTGGTGCGAGATTCCAACAAACAAAAATGAATACTCAAAAAAATCACAAAAAGGAGGCCATTCAACTCCACTTCAATGATCTTTTGCCACCCTTCTACATCAAATTGTTGGAGCTTCTTTTGGTTCGCGCACCCGAGGTCGAGGCCTGGGATGTGGGCGAGGAAGAATCAATCTAATTGTTGAACGGACTAAGCCAACCATCAACATTGGAGATTAAGACATTTCTGAAGAGGAAATAATGATGACAAAACAGAAGAAACCTCAGTACGAGATATCCTTAGAAGATATGGAGAAAAGTGAATATGAAACAATGTATGATCGAAACAATGTATACTCCGATCCTACCTCAAAAGATCGAGAGTTTAGAGGTCAAGGAAGTCTGTAGTGTTGGTTCAAAGCCGATCAAATTTTAACGTGCTTCTACCTCTACTAATCTTGAAAATCATGTAAATTTGGATGATAATCCTAACGAATTAATGGAATTGCCTTTTAGTTACTTTTTGCCTTATGTACAAAAGTTAATTCAACAGAGACATTTGCCAAAACAAATGCTAAAAGGTAAACTATAACTTTTTGAAAAATTATGGAGTGTTAAACGTTGAATTCCAAACTCGAAAGAGGGTCTCGTATTTGGTACAGTGGGACGAATCGATGATTCAAAATTTTGTATGGCTGTTACTAGTAAATCAGGAAGGATTGTCTCGATATAGAGGATGACTCTAATGATCAACCAATAGAAGATGCTCTGCCAGAATTTGAGGAGGAAATCAAGTAAACTGTCGACGAGTTAAAGGAAATGAACCTCGGGACAGAAGAACAACTTCGACCTACCTTTATAAGTTCTTTACTCAACGATGAAGAATATTCAGAATTAATCAAATTGTTCACAGAATTCAAAGATTTCTTTGCCTGGAGTTATGATGAAATGTCAGGACTGTCAGCAGAAGTAGCAGTTCATAAACTTGGGGTGGAAAAAAGATACGACTCCTGTAAAACAAGCCCCCAGACGAATGCGCCTTGAAATAGAACAACAAGTCATAGCAGAGGTGAAGAAATTAATAGACGCTAAATTTGTGCGGGAAGAGCAGTACCCCACATGGTTAGCTAACATTGTTCCAGTCAAGAAGAAAAATGGATAGATACGAGTTTGTGTCGATTTCAGGGATCTAAATAAAGCATGTCCGAAAGACGAGTTTCCACTACCAATACCAGAAATGATGATGGATATCTCTTATACACACGAAATTTTCTCCTTCATGGATGGATCATCAGAGTACAACCAAATCAAGATGGCTCCTAAGGATACAACACTTACAAACTTTAAAACACCGATTGGAATTTTCTACTATACAGTGATGTCATTTGGGTTAAAGAATGCTGGAGCAACATACCAACGAACAATGACGAAGGTTTTTGATGACCACATTCACAACCAAGTAGAATGCTACGTGGATGATTTGGTCATCAAAAGAAAATGAAAAATAGACCATTTGTGTGATTTGAGTATTGTGTTTGAACAGTTATGACAATATGACCTTAAAATGAATCTCTTAGTGCGCCTTTGGCGTTACCTCCAAAAAATTTCTAGGATTTGTTGTCCGTCATCGGGGCATTGAGATCGACCCAGATAAGATTAAAGCTATCTTAGAAATGCCTCATCCTAAAACCTTAAAACAACTACGTTCCTTCCAAGGAAAGTTGGCATATATGAGACGTTTTATTTCTAATCTCTCAGGTAGGTGTCAGCCCATCTCGGTATTAATTAAAAAGGACGCCAAATTCATTTGGGAAGAGAATTGCCAACGGGCCTTTGATAACGTTAAACCATATTTAATGACACCTTCTATTTTGGCAGCCACTATCCTAGGGAAACCTTTGATACTTTGATACTTTTTACTGATGCCCTAGTCCTCTTTGAGCTCTCTTAGCCCAATTCAATGACGAAGGTACAGAAAATGCACTCTACTAATTGAATCGTTGCTTAAAACCGACGGAAGTGAGGTATCCCCTATTGAGAAGCATTGTCTGACATTAATTTTTGCCGCCCAAAAGCTTAGACATTACATGCTCTCTCATAAAATTACCCTAATCTTGAAAGTTAATCCGTTGCAATATTTGATAACCCTACCAACACTCTCCGGACGTCTAGCAAGATGGTCAATGATTTTATTGCAATTTGATATAAATTTTGTTCCCCTCTGTCCTATTAAAGGACAAATTCTAGCCGACTTTCTCATTGCACACCCACTGCCAGCTGAGTCTCCTCTCAACGACGAACTACCAGATGAGCAATTACTACAAATGGAATTCTCCAATGCACAACGTTGGGAAATGTACTTCGACGGTGCTTCATCAGTTAAAAAGAAAAAGAATCAGGCACAGTCATACCAGGCAAAGCAAGTATCGGTTTGATCTTTATCACGCTAGATAAGGGTATGTTGAGGTTCTCATACCACCTGACGGAGTCGTGCACCAACAACAAAGCAGAATATGATGACTTAATCACCAGATTGGAGTTGGCAGTCTAAATGAATATAACAAACATTTCCATCTACAGTAACTCTCAACTCATCATCCAACAAGTCGCTGGACAATACAAAATTCTGAAATCAAGTCTAGCAGAATATCACCGATACGCGATGAAGCTACTGTAGCAAATTTCCTACGTGACTTTCTACTGGATTCTTAGGGGAGATAATGCTCATGCCAATGCTCATGCAAAACTTGCCAAGGAACTGGCGTGTCCCCCGGAGGATTCCATTAAAATCACCGTACAAAGAACACAAGTTTTATCTCAAATTAACCTCAACACTCTACACAAGCTCAGAAAAGAAGAAACAACGATTGCAGTTGCGAATATCAATGAAGATTGACGTAAGGCATTAATAGAATATTTGCATACTGGAAGGTTGCAGGAAGACAAGTCTGAGGCACATCACATTACAAAAATGGGCTATGTCATACGCCTTAGTAGGTGATGTCCTCTACAGAAGATCGTTCGATCAGATGTGGCTACGGTGTTTAAGCAGAGCCAAGGCATGGAATATTGTTAAAGAAGTACATGTCGGATTGTGTGGTGATCACCAGTCAAGGTCGAAGATGAAATTGAAGATCAAAAGACTTGGATATTATTGGCTAGCAGTGATGTCCGACTGCATGGAGACAGCCAGAAAATGTCACCAGTGCCAAGTGCATGGGGTGGTCTTGCACCAACCTCCAAATGTGCTACACCTAACTGTTGCTTCGTGGCCATTCGAGTGTTGGGGCACGGACATAATAGGTCTGATAGACCGTCCATTTTAAAAAGGACACAAATTTATTCTCACCGCTATAGACTACTTCTCTAAATAGGCAGAGACAGTACCACTACGAGAGGTTACAATACAGCATGTCCTCCAATTCTTCAAAAGCCAAATCGTCTACCGTGTTGGTGTACCGCGCAGAGTAATCTCCGACAACGGGATGGAATTCAAAAGTATAAACATCAACAACTTTGTTAAACGACACGTAATAGATTGGAGATACTCTACAATTTACTATCCCAGAGCAAATGGATTGGCTGAGGCCTTCAACAAGATATTGAAACAGATATTAAAGAAAACACTCGATGAAAATAAAAGAGACTGGCACAACAAATTGCTAGAAGCTTTCTGGGCTTATAAGACAACATTCAGGACTCCCACTCAGTGCACACCTTACATGCTCGTGTACAATTCTGAAGTCGTACCGCCACTAGAAATTCAGACGCCGTCTCTCAGAGTCGCAGTCGCCAATCAACTTACAGCAGAGGAAAGTGCAGAGCTCAGACTTAAAGAACTAGAGAAACTTAAAGGAAAATGGCTCGAAGCACAACAACATTTGGAGCTTTATTAGGCAAAGATGGTGCAAGCTCACGACAAATTGGTCTGCCCAAGGACATTTAAAGTTGGTGACCTCATCCTTGTACTTAAAAGGCTTATTCTTACATGCTGCAAGATAAGTGGAAAATTCAAACCAACTTGGGAGGGACCATTTGTCGTTGAAAAGGTCTACACATGAGGAGCCTACCAATTAGTAGATTTTCGGGGTGAAAGACCCATGCTGTCAATCAATGGACGATGCGTGAAAACATACTATGCAACCTGATGTTGCTTATCACTGCTTGATTTGAAAATTGTAAAATTTTGATTATTCTGAGGGTTATTTATGTGGCCAAAAGTCTGTGACCAGGTCCAAAAATTTTGTAATTAACCTCAATTTAATGAAGAATTTGGAAAATTACACAGTGCAATTCTCTTTTCTACCATTAAGTTCAAATTTAATATCCTATTAAATTAAACAAAATAAATACATAAGTAAATAGATTCTTCACCAAAATATATTAAAATTCTCTAACTAAAAAACTCTATTTTGTACTTGTTATTGCTAAGTTTCAGCTCACTGGTGTTTTTTCTGTTGTCTGCAGAAAAATGTCAGGTCAGAAGCTGATCTTTGCCTTCAAGGATGGCTGGAACCTCGCGCTTAATGAGGAGATGACACCACAAGGTGGCATTATTGACTTCGACACGGAGTTCAATGAAATCGACATGGACTATGAAGGTCCTCTAATGGATGTAGTTAGCGGACAAGAAAAGGAGAGGCTGCCCTCACTTCTGAAATTCATATCCAAAAGCAATCCCTCGTTGAAGGGGAAAGAGGTGATAAGACAACACAATCCCATGGAAGGAACCAGTCGTCTACCAACCATGGTAGCCACTCCGGCTGGAAACTTGGTTGTTGTTAACAATGATAGGAAATCATTCGCATCGCTACGGAGGACTCAACAGAGAAATGTCAATCGTCGTAAGCACAGAGCTCTCTTGAGAGAAGAAAAGGGACGTCAACAACAAATAGAAAACCAACTCATCCCCATTCCAGAGGGACACATCTATAATCCAGATATGAAGGAAATTTCTTCCAGCCTGCCCACAGTAGATGAGAAGCCTGGGTGAGTTCAAGAGCCAGAAGTACCACCAGCCTTGGATGACCTTTGTGTGGGTTGCCCTACTTGCAACGTTGAAATACCGCCACAAGCATCAGCTATAGAAGTTTTTGTCGAATGTCCAGACTGTAATCTCCTGCACTTGGAGCATTTCAGTACTCTTGAAGAATATGCCTATAATGAAGATCAATCTCAGACCAACGACTGCTAGGTGGAGGGGGCATATGTCCTAATGGGTACAGAACAATATGACCCATGGTATACTGAGCAGTATGTTCCGATGGACGCCGAGTCATAGATCCCGTTAGAGGTAACAGTGGCACCTATATGGATTCCTGTCAACAATGAAATGAGGGAATGTATGCTCCAGTAGCCCATCCTCAGCACAACAGAATATTATAAAATCAGCAAAGTCAACAAAAGAAGCATTGAGTTCTACGAAGAAGTCCATGGAGAACTCCTCAATATATTGGAAGGACTAGAATTGTATACATGGTCTTTTCAGAAAAAGATGAACAAAGTATTCTGGATTGTATCTTTCACTTAAGAGACATAGGTCAAGCAGGCTTGCTCATGGAAAGAACCTACTCTGAGCCAAGGAAATGGATGAGAAGAAAGGGAAGGATTACAGTGGTGTCGGAACGAGGGAACCGTGGTATATTGTAGATCATCCGAGGCATATTCTAAAATGGAACTCATTAAGTTGAGTTTAATAAATTCATTTAGACTAAGTAAATCCAATAGAAAATAGTGGTGCCGGAACGAGGGAACCGTGGGATCCTAACCGGTGTCGCTCTAATCAACTTTAACATACCTCATGAAAATTTAAAGAACTATAACCACAGGGTCACCTGATTTGACATCATAACTTGATACCCTAGAAAACTCAAACTCATCACGGCAAAAAGCTTGGACTAGCATTTTGGGCAACACGACCATCTTCAACAGCAAAACACGTCTACACCAGCTAAACCAATTCATTCCTTAGAAATTAAAACAACAAGCCATAGGACTTCGAGGTATTCTACTTATGCAACATAAATCCTCACCCTATATTTAGGCCTTTGTACAGCTCTGTTGTACAATATAAGCTCTAACTCGTCTTAAGATTCTGAGGTTGTCATTTGTTGCGACCTAAATCCTCACATCTTCTAGGCTATTTGTGTGATTGTTTCACATGAATGTAAGTCCTAAATTAATAAAATTGGCAGGATGAAACACCTAAATATTTCTCCTCAAAATTGAAGCCAAACAATAAGATAGACCGAGAAGTCACCAAGGTTCTCCTCAGGATCTATGACATCCCCTAGTTCTTCCTTCTTTGGATTTTATAACAAATGTTCAAAATTTGAGTCAATCCTTTTTCACACCTCTTTGTCTGATCTCGTTGAAAAGTCCTATCCTTTGACATCTTTGAAGATAATAATTCCTGATTTTTATCGAGTGTTTTCTTAGGTGACTTCGGTCATTTAGGATGTAATTAACTATAGGGGCTTGCCCTTATAAGAAGCATTGCACAGCGTGTGTTAATTTATACCCCAATGCTCACTAGATAGAGATTACCTTTCGGTTGTGACTTAGTGGTAAATTTATAGCTTGAGATCAATAGGTCATACACTGCTGCTTACCAAACAGAGAGTACTTTTCTATTAGGATCTTTCAGTGGTAGACCCTTAGGTTGAGATTCACAAGTCATACCCATATGTTCACCAAATAGAGATTAACTTTCTATTGGGACCTTTCAGCGGTAGACTCTTAGGTTAGGACCCATATGTCATACCTCGATGCTCATCAAATAGAGATTACTCAAAGTTATGTGTGAGTGTGATAAATACAAGCAAATTAAATTTTCATCTATCATTTATCAAAATTTTTTTAAGGTGCTACTACGACAAATATATGATTATCCAAAAATGGAAAGAGAAACCTTCCTTAACAGAGTCACTTGAAATCGGTGTGATGGAGCGCAAAAGAACTTTTATCATTTTTTTAACGTTGTTACTATAGCAAAAAGAGCACTAGCTAAAGCTGGAAAGAGAAAGCTTCCCGAATGGAGTTGCCAAAAATCTGCGTGATGGAGTGCAACGTTGTTATTGTAACAAAAAGATGACTAGAAAAGATGGAAAGAGAAACCATTCCCACCGGAGCGCCATGAAGCTGTGGACTTTGAAATTTTGAAAAGCACCTCTGGCTCTCATCAAGAGCTTAACACAGTGTGTGTTAAGTCTATGGGTCCAATTTTTAATAAGCGAATAAAATAGTAGATAAGACATTGCCTGGACATTTCGACCTCATTTTCAGAGGACTTTAAGATCTGGGGTTTAAAGCTTTCCATAAGAGCAAGCCCCTTTGGTTAATTACCCCTCCAGATAACGGGATAGCACATTCGATTAAGGCTAGTCATTAGTCTTTATGTATTCAAACTTAAGATATAATAGTAGCAAATTTTAAAAATTAAAATTAAGAAAAGTATAATCACAGTGAGCTTAGAGCAAATGGTGAGGAAAATGACAACAAACCCGATCAACATCCATAGTTCTGTCATCTCAAGTTGTTATGGTTCCGGGTATATTTAGTCAATGGAGAAATTTGACTCAACCTGACAAAATAATCATTGTCAACAGCCATGGGATGTTTCATCCAAGGGGCCTTGTAGACCTGGGGTGAATGTTTGTCTAGAGGGACTAATCTAAATCAACCTTAGCTTGTAGAAAACTTTTCGCCCTATCGATTATACCCTATGATTTAATACTTAAAAGGAAAGACCGTCATTGGGGAACATACTAACTACAATCGTGACCATAATATAATAGTGTCATTTGACAACAAACCACATGGTCAGAAGGCTTTGGTCATAATCACTTCTTTGGGGTGTCATTTTAAGGCTCGAACCACATGGTAAGAGGACTTAAGTCATGTCCTTACTAGCATAAGATTCGTTTTGGGAATGAATTTAGTATATTATACTTAAATAACATTGGCTTTTTTGAGCTCGAGTCAACAATAGATTTTTCCAACTCGACAAACGGCTGCGGAGGGTGGATGGATTTTTACTTTAGGTATTAGGTTATAAAGTTTCATTAAATATAATTTTCTAATGATTTAAAATATTTTAGTTTTATAAATAAACCCCTTCGATTGAAATTTACTATCAACACAACCTTTATAGGAAAAATGATTATTTTTAAACACTGTCAACTCTGTCACACTTGCAGAGGATCCAGTTCAATAATTGAAATAATTGAATTTGAAATAGACTTAGGTATAATTTTAAAATAGACACCTCCAATTTAGATTCACTATCAACACGACCATCATTGGGGATTGTTGTCTTTGAACCTTGTTGACTCTATTCCACTTACAGAGGATCGAGTTAGTAATATATGTATATATATATATATATATATATATATATATATATATATATATATATATATA
>JXCR01137683.1:119473-130839 GCA_002079205.1 Phalaenopsis hybrid cultivar | reverse complement strand
TGTATTGGAGGTCCTTAAATTTTAAGGATAATATTATTAAGTAAAACATATTAAGTTTAATAGTTCCCTGAGGTATTCACCACGTTAAGAGTAGGGAANCCAATAGAGACATTTTAATTTAGTTGAAGTTGTATTTTTTTGTGATGTTTGTGATTAAGTTTTGAGTTGTCTAATTTTTTGAAATGTTGTGAGGTATTTTTTTTGTTTGAAATTTTGTTTTTGGTTTTGGTTTTGCTTTGTTTTTTAACATGCAAATGTATGCAGTAAATAAGCATAAAAGAAAAGCAGTATNAGCATTGATGTCTTGATTATCCCAAGAATAAGGTAAATGTCACTTACCTTTTAATTTGAAAATTATGTGGGTGAAGACCCTTTAGGAGACAAATTGGTGTTATTAAGAACACTTAGCCAAATTTTAGTCCTAGTTGAACTTGTGGCGTTTTAAAAGAGTTTGATTATGTTGATTTTTCTAATCCTTCTTTAACAAGTGGATTTCAACTTAAGTTCACCACTAAGTCTTTAAGACCTAAGTGAGTGTATTAAGCATGTGTATTGATTTTGAAAAGATTTAAAAATTTAAGAGAACATTATCAAGATCATTTAAGCATCATTTTGATTATCAAAAAAGGGTGTGAAATCATTGATTTCCAAAGTTATACCCCTAAATTCAAAAGTCATCTTATGATAATGAAGCTTCCAAACATTTTGATAATTATGAGAATTATTCTTTTATCTTGTAATTTGGCAAAGTGAAGTGGGTTTCTATTGATAATTATGAGGATTATTCATTTATCTTATAATTTGGCAAAGTGAAGTGGGTTTCTACCATAATTATGGGAATTATTCATTTATCTTATAATTTGGTAAAGTGAAGTGGGTTTCTACCAATTATTATGAGGATTATTCATTTATCTTATAATTTGGCAAAGTGAAGTGAGTTTCTACCAATTAAGCTCATTTTTTATTGATATTCTTTTATCTTATAATTTGGCAAAGTGAAGTGGGTTTCTACCAATTAAGCTGTTATACCTCTAAATTCAAAAGTCATTTTATGCTAATGAAGTTTTCAAACATTTTGATAATTATGCGAATTATCTTTTTATCTTGTAATTTGGCAAAGTGAGGTGGGTTTCTACCAATTAAGCCCATTGTCAAAAGCCCATTTTTGTCTCTCATCTTATAATTGGCAAAGTGAAGTGGGTTTCTACCAATTAAGCCCATTTTTTATTGCAAATCATCAAATGAGTTAGTCNGAAAATCCTATGGCTAGACCTAGGCTACTGAAGAAGTTTCTAGACCTCAACCAAAAGTGAGGTCAACAGGTCTGTAAATTATAATTCCCTCCCTTTAAGGTTGGTACCTAAATTCTGGCTCTCTTTTCAAGGTTGATACCTAAATTTCAACTCTCATTTTGGGGTCAGTACCTAAATTTTTATTCCCTCCCTTTGAGGTCGGTACCTAAATTCTGATTCTCTTTTCGAGGTTGATACCTAAATTTTAAATTCTGATTCCCTTCTTTTGAGATCGGTACCTAAATTCTGATTCTCTTTTTGATATTGATACACAAATTTTAATTCTCATTTCAGGGTTAGTACCTAAATTGTGATTTCCCTCGATCAGCTCTTGAGTTGGATATAAGTCCCCGTGCTTTCCTTATCAATCTGATCTTTTTGCTACCCCTTGGGTTGGAAGTGAGTCCCAGTGCTTTCCTCCCCAATGTAGCAGACATTCTTTTTTTTTCTTGTCACCATTTAGGTTAGATGCAAGTCATAGTGCTTTCCTTCTTAGCGTGATCAACATTTTTCACTACCCCTTGGGTTGGATGTGAGTCCCAGTGCTTTCCTCCCCAATGTAGCAGACATATTTTCCTTGTCACCACTTAGGTTGGATATGAGTCCCAATGCCTTCCTTCCTAGTGTGACATATATTCTCCTGTCACCTCTTAGCTAGGATATAACTTCCCCAGCGGTATTTCAAGTTGATATAGTCTTCCTGCTTCACTTATTTCTCTATATCCTTTGGGATAAGATTTAATCTTTATTCTTCTTCCACACATTCTTTGATATTATTGTCAAATTTTGAATCTTCCCTTTGCACACATTTCAAAAGAAATTTGAAAATTCAAATTCATGACATTAATTTCAAGCTATGCTCGTCAATCCCCAGCAAAAATCCTACTCCACCTCAATTCGATCTTGGCACTCAATTTATCCCAAGTATGGTTACTTGGACATTCCTTAGGAATCAGAGTGATCATTTCGGTCAACGCCAATAGGTGCCTCGAGCTTGTGCAACACACTACACTTATTGGGGGTCCATTTGTTGACCTCATTTTGAGGTCTTCCATTCTCTAGATACCCTAGAATATAGCCTTAAGATTTTCCTATTTTGACTCTCTTAGAGGACTAGATTGGGACCCACAACCCTTAGAAATTCATGTCATTTCTTTGCTACTTGTAGTTTCATATGGATGGTCTTAGATCCTCAATATTTGATTGAGTCAATTGACAAGCCGACACATTGAAGCTCAAATCAAACTCCTATAGAAATTTGAAAGACATAAGGGGACCCCGTGACGTGCGCGACATTTGACTTGCCATTGCAAGCGTCGAATTTAACTTTGGTTGTTGCTTAGGTGAGGACCGGTCAATATTTTTATCTTACTCGTTAAACGGCTCCAATCGGGTCAAAATAATTTCATTTGATGAGCCACGTGCAAATCAAAGTTAATTTGGCACGAT
Source organism: Phalaenopsis hybrid cultivar (assembly GCA_002079205.1). Classification (NCBI taxonomy): domain Eukaryota; kingdom Viridiplantae; phylum Streptophyta; class Magnoliopsida; order Asparagales; family Orchidaceae; genus Phalaenopsis; species Phalaenopsis hybrid cultivar. The sequence goes on along the minus strand of JXCR01137683.1, from coordinate 128,098 downwards.
CATCAACAAATTTGTTCAGGTGGCTTTAGACGACAAAACGGACTGCGCCGTCCCGTCTGGAATGCTAATTATAGCTAGAGAGGACACCCATTTAATTAGGGCGCCGCGCACGAATGAATTGCGCAAAATTTGACATTTTCTTTCAAATAAAAAAATAATAACAATAATTTTAAATAAAAAAAAGTTTTTTAAAATCCTAAATATAAACTCTCCCTCACATACGCTCCCTTCCTCCCCCCACACTCTTGTTCTTTGCCTTAGCCGGACCGTGAGGTCTCCTTACCAGTCTATCGGTCTTCTATTCCCTTGCCAAACTCTCATCGCCGATAGCCCATTTCTAACAAACTTTCCCTCTTAAATACGTAAGCCTTCTCTATGAGTCCCTCTTTCATCTTCGCCTATAAATACCCGTTCGAGGGGAAGACTTGGGGATTTTTTTCTTAGCCAGGAATTTTTGAGAAGTTTCATTTGGTTTTTTTCCTTCACTCTTCTCTGGAAATTGGTTGTTGTTGTTTTGAGCAATTTGAGGATTCTTTTGCTAGAAGTTGGCGTTGGGTTCTCTGAGATTTGCTTGAGGAGAGTCATGGGTGGACCTTTTCGTTTGGAAGATTTAGGATATGGAATTGGTGGAGCTTACTGTTGGAAGCTTTTTCCTCGGGTTTTTTTCTTAATCGTCTTGTTTTTGAGTTAGCAAGAAGTTGAGGTCAGATTTTGTTTGCTTCTATACTTTAAGTATGAAATATTTGTGAAGTAGATAAGAAATTTTAATCTCTCTTTAGAATCACATCTGATTTACTTAGGGTGATTATCTTCGTCAACACATAGCTTGAAATTTTGTTTTAATTTCTGAATTAGTTATCCATACTATATTTTCTTCTGAATTATGAAGTGAATAGATCAAATGGAGCAGAAATACTAGTTTGATTATCTCCCTAATGAAGAAATAAAGCTTTCTTATGCACATCTGTTTGGATTTTTTTGCTGCAGTCCTCCTTGTTGCTTAAGTTTTTTTTTTAAACTCATGAGCTGTTTAGCATCTGAGCTGTAGTTTCTTTTTGCTAAAAAGATATATTGAGATCATCAGAAAATATTTGAGTTCTCTTAATTATTGTTTTCTCACTAAATTGCTTTAATATGGAGATTCTTGGATTTATTTGATTCACTGAAGATCTTATGTTGAGTTCCTTGGTCGGACTATCATTCTTGTTTAATCCTACAGTTTTTTTTCAAACTTCTCGATCAATTTTACATTTTGAAATGAAGATTTGCGGATTGGATTTAGCCCTCATGTGAAGACCCAATTATGTCTCATGTAGCTCTCCTTATTTGAACTTCAATATTGGAATTGTTTTAATAATATGGATAGCCATTTGGTGGCTCAATTTGGCTTATATTGCATCTAGAATTCTTGATGGTTTTACCTTGTGATTGAAGCTCAGTTTTATTTCTTCGGGTGATTCAATTTGGACCTTGTCCTAGGTTTAGTTTTGGTCTGAGATTTTGTTTGGTTTTATATGAGATTAATTTCAGTTCTATATGGGATTTGTCTTCATTCAGTTCTTTTTTCTTAGTTGGGTTGCATTCAAAACATTATTCTATTGCTAGCTCCTTTGTTGGGGCTTGGTTTGGCTTATTTTGGCTGGAGGCTGGTTTCTTGTCTTCTTTGCTACTCCTATTCGACAAAATATCTCCAAATCTGGTACTGACACAAAATATCCTNGGGTCCCAAGGGCAGTTAGGTAATTTGGAGGTGTCTAGGGCAAAAGACCCAAGAGGAGCATTTCAAGTGCAAATGGGTAAATATTCATTCTAAATGAACCATGGATCAATGAAATCACCATTTTGGGCTCTCATGTATTGATCTTAGCCAAGGTATTGTGAGGGTATTGTGAAAATATGGTAAGGGTATAGTGTACCTTAGCTCCAAATCAACACCGAGGTCAATCCTAAGGCCAAGTAGTCCTATAGGAACTCTCGTTGAGTTCCCTCATAATGATTTTACCTACTAAGTATTAGAGGTTAAGATCAATATGTGGAATTTCAAGTTGAGTAGAAAGAAGAGTTTTGAATTTCTAATGGTGGGGGTACTCCGGGGATTCTTCTTGAATTCTCTTATAATGATCTTACCTACTAAATGCTAGAGGTTAAGATATGTGGAACTTCAAGTCGAGTAAAGAAAAGAGTTTTGAGTTTCTAATGGTGAGGGTACCTTTTTTAGTTTTCTAAGACCAGTCAATAAGAAAGTCCTATGGCTAGACCTAGGCTACTAAAGAAGTTTCTAGACCTCAACCAAAAGTGAGGTCAACACGGCCCTATGGTTGAAGTTCTTTAAATGTTCTGAGGGATGTTAAAGTTGATTAGAGCAACACCGGTTAGGATCCTTCCCTCATTCTAGCACCACTATTTTCTATTAGATTCACTTAGACCAAATGAATTTACTAAACTCAACTTAATGTGTTCCACAATTTCATTTAGACCGTGGGAAGCCTCGTTAGCAACCGTAGGTTACCTCTTTTGAGGTATTCCCGATCATCCAATAGAGACGTGTTAATTTAGTTACAGTTATGGTTTTGTGTGATGTTTGTCATTAAATTTTGAGTTGTCTTATATTTTGAATGTTATGGAGGTGATTTTTATCTTGATTGATTTTAGTTTTGGTTTTGGTTTTGCTTTTGTGGCTATCCTGACAGTTTTAGTTTTCATGCAGGGTGACATCATTTTTTAGCATGCAAACTTGTGTTTTGTTCATACATGCAGGTAAGTAAGCACAATATGGAAAGCTTAAGAAAAGACAATGTTGTAAACTATAAAAACGTACCTGGATAGTCTTCTCGTTCTACCACCTAAAACTCAAAATGCATGTTAGAGCATTTTATGTAAAGCGAAAAGAGTAAGGTTTTAGTGACCTACATAAACCTAGATCATATCTTGGTGGGTCCCTATTGGTTTGATTAAGGATGATTTTTGTTAAGCAAAACATATTAAGTTTAGTAAACCTCTGAGGTATCCAACAAGTATAGAGGAAGATGCAGGTCCATACTTCCCTCTCACTACCTGGTGAAAAGTCTCGAGCTCATTTAAACTTATTGTACTGCTTAATAACCCATCCTATAAATACCTTTAATGCTCAATGAACATTGATGTTTCAATTATCTTTAAGAGTAAGGTAATTATCACTTGCCATTTAATTTGGAAGTTATGTGGGTGAAGATCCTTAAAGGGAGAAAGTTAGCGTTATTGAAACACTTTGCTGATTTGAGTTCTAATTTAGGTTTAAGGTTTCAAAGGTGTTTTATTTTATATTCATTCTTCTAATTCCTATTTAATCAAACTTGATTTTAGCTTAAGTCACCACTAAGCCCTTTAGATCTAGGTAGATGTTTTGGTTATTTTGAAAGAAGTTGAATTTTTAAGTGATAATAATTATTCACTTTCAAAAAACTTCAATTTCATTTGCACATCAAGTAGGGGTATTAAATTAGTGAGTTATCAACTTTCAAAGTCACTTCTAAGTCTAATATTATTTAATTTAATAGACTTCTAAATTTTAATAATTTAAGGAATTACAAATTTATCCCTTGATTATGAAAGAGTGAGGTTGGTTTATACCAATTAATCTCCTTGCATTTCAATCATCCAAATAAGTTAGTTAAAATTAGAGGTTACCCTTTTCCCTTCTTGAATTAAGCCTAAATGTTAATTAAAGCCAAATTTCCAAAATCACATTTTTGCCCCTAGGGCTCTATCACTTCATAATTTATCAAATTTAATTCAAATGAGTTTTAAATTTTTATCCCACCTCACTCATGGGTCAATTAAAACATCAAAGGAGAAAATATGTTTTTTGAAAATTTAATTTAATTTACATATTTATTTTAATGCAAAAATAGGATTTCTCAAAGAAAATTCCATAACTTGACCAACAAAAATCCTAATTCCTTGAAATTTTTACTAGAGATATACTTAGGCTAGAGAAGCATTGGGCCCAAATTTCATGATCTATTGAATTGTAGTTGAATTTTAAGAATTATTTTAAATTCTCAAGTATTTATTAATTATAAAATATTTTAAATGTGGAAAATTAAGTTTTATGTTTTAATTAAATCTCTCTAATGTTAAGGAAACTAGAAAAACAAATTTTATTTTTTTTTTATTTTTCTTTGAATTGTTAGAATTATTTTAGTGAAAATTCATTTTTAGCCTTTAAAAATTATTTTAAGCTTTAAAATTCAACATCTTCACTTAGAAAATTAGGAAAAATATTCCAATTGTTCCTAAGTTCTTAGGAAATAATTTAGAACATTTCCATGAATTTTATCATTTTTGTGATTTTTCTCATTTTTTTAATTATTTAAATATTAAAAATAAGCTAAAAATGAAGTTTTTATTTTATTTTTCATTTTATTTTTAGTAAATTTTTTTGATCATAGAGAACTCTAAAAACTAATTTTTATAATATTTTGAGTTATATTTTAATCGTTAAAAATTATTTTAGTACCAAAAATGTCATTTAACTTGAAAAATCAATTTGAGTTATTAAATGAGCTCCAAATGTTTTGAAATTTTTATGGGGAGCTCTCTGAATATTAAATCATAGTGGAGATTAAACATTAAGTCATTTAGATGTTTGTGTTTCCCAAAATTAGTTTTCTTTGTGTTTTAGGGATTATGAAAATTAAGTGCATTCTTAATGACTTAACTAATGAAATATTTTTTAAAGGGTTCTCTGGTCATAGCAAACCTTCCAAAATTTTCTTGGATTTTCTAAGTAGCATGCTAATTATTATGATTAATTTATACAAATAATAGACATAAACTTGGAAAATATGAATCTCTGTCTAGAGATATCCTCTAACTTTGGAAAAACCAGGGAATGTTTCCCAAGACATAGGCAACAACATGCCAAAATTTCAAGTCATAGTGAAATGTCTACATGCATGGAGAATTAAAAGACTCAAAAATATATTTAATTAATTAAAAATAAAATATGCATAAAAAAACTTCAAATTATTTCCATTATTTTCCTTTGTTCACTAAGCAAGAGGGTATTTTTATTTTATTTTTGTGATTTTTCTGCACCAAGATATGAATTTTTAAAGTTATGGCTATTTATTTAAATCAGAAAATACCCTATTTATCTATTTAAATGCGCGTCGCTGACTAGAACTTAGGCGGCTCCGAAACTCTACGCGGCGTGCTCCCATTCGATGCCACCAACCACCTGAGCTCTGACTCGGCCCGCAGTTTACATATGAAGGTGTTGTCTGGCTAGATCTCGTTCGTTGATGACATAAACACACGATCATACGGCTCCCCGTCATCGTCCCCAATGCCTTAGCCCAATAACCATCCATTTTAAAAGCTTAAGATCTCATTCATTTCTTAACCAAATTAAGTGCAGTTTGTTTCTAAATGCTTGTCTAAGTGAGACAAACACATTCATGTGGTAATCATGCAATTAAATTAAGCCTAATCAAATGGAGAATCAAAATAGGCTCGGGAAGAGGGGGAGCTCAATACCTTTACTCTAAGAGGAGAAGCTTCAGTCAGAGATGCTCGGCATGTTCGTAGAGGTCCAAGGAGGCTATGGATTAAGCCTCTTGCTATGGTGAAAGGCCTAGGTATGAATTCGACCAAGCTCGATTTCAGGCGTTGGTCTAGAGCTATGTTAGGGGCTCTGTATGAGGGGGATTTGATGGGGCTTCTTCTTCTTTCACTGTGGTGAAGGTGTGGCTGAGTTTAATTTGATTTTGGTGGAGTGTAGAGGTGTAGAGAGCTCTGTCCTGTCTCTGGCAAGGTTTTGAGCTAAAAAAATGAACTCCGGTAAGGGGATTTAGGGCAATGTTGTGGTTGGGTTGCACTGTGGAGGTCTCAAAGAAGCTCTAGGAGTAATTTGGAGGGCTCTCTCAAAAAATTTTTTTAGCACACCCTCCATGGCCATGGAGGTGAGCTTTTTATAAAATGGGCTTTTGGGTGGTTGTCATGGCCAATTGGGGGGTGAAAATGCTTGCTTAGGTGGAGGGTAGAGAGGCTCTAACAATTAATTTTGATGAGATGACCTTTAGGTTTGAATTGGGTTTAATTCCATGGGGGTGGCTCTCGGTTTGGACATTTTTTGGCCACTAGGCGGCCAGGGGAGGTGGCTAGGAGGTCAAGTGAGCCAGGGGAATATGTCACAGCAATTAAATGGGTTAGTGTTTATTTTATCAAAAATAACCTTGTCTTAAGTAAATATGGAATAAAATCCCATGATTTGGGGATAACTTGGTCCATGGCTCATTTGAATGGTTCCATGGGGTTTGGCTTGGTCAATAGGGTCCAAAATTTGGTTGTGGTGGCCTTTCCTTAACCAATTTGAAATGTCTAGGTCAATTTTGGTGCATGGGTCCAAGTGGGTGCAAATGACCAAGACTTGGGTTTAGGCTAGGCTAGTGATCCTGATATTTTTTATATGTAAGGATTTATGAAGTTGACACCACTATTTTAAGATTTTAATCCCCGAAAATGACGCCAAAAACTTGATCCCTAAATTCTTAATGCTTATGCACAGTATAACAATAGTTATGTGGTATTTTTCACTTATATTTCCTTATTTTGCAACAGAACCAAAAACTTGATCCTGAAGAAAAATAAGAATTTATGTTTTTATCTTATATATATTTATATTGGGATACTACGCAAGTATACATATCGTTATCAATTAATATATGACTTTTTGATTAAGACCTGAATACCGAACCCACGGGGAAGATTATGCAATATGCACTTTTTATAAAGTTTTCCTATTTTTTAAAAGATAATTACTTAAACTAAAAAAGATTTTTTTAGGAATTTAAAATTTAAATATTTTTGGTATTTTTGATATTTTAACGAAACAGTAACAACTTTAAAAGATAACTAAAGTTTTTTGTAGAAGAAAAGTATTTAATATGAAAATATCTTTCTTCTTATCATGAATCAGTAATAAGTATAAGAACTCTATTTTGAAAGTATGCAAATTAATATCTTCCTTACCATGAATCAATGATAAATATAAAAATTTGTTATGGAAGTATGCTAAATGGCCAAATAGGAGCAATAATATTCTTTACCCTTACTAGAGATGCTATAAAGAACATTGGTTAATCTATAGAGGAGCAATAATATTCTTTACCCTTACTAGAGATGCTATAAAGAACATTGGCTAATTTAAATATTGAATAGTTCTGAAGAATGTTTAGGCAAAGAAGATACTAGCTCTCACTCTAGAGTTCCAATGATTCCCTCCACCTGGGGGCTAACATTCTCATATCAGAACCTAAAATAATAAACCAAGTTTGGGGTTTTAACCTGTCACTTTAAAGTTCTCTAACTCTACACCCATCAATGAATGTTTCCCTATTTATTTGCACTCAATCATATGATCTACATTCTCATTCATACAACCTCATGTGACTTTTTCCAATTTTAAAACAATACCAGCCCGATTCTTACATGTTCTCACAATAAATTTTAACATATGAATTGACCAAATCAAGAAGTAAATGAAGTGCATGGATTTAAATCATCACAACCTCTTCCAACATTAAAGATCAATACTTTCCACAACTTCCATCCAAAACTTAATTGCTTATCATTTTAAGAAGAAAGATAAGGAAAACTACTCATAATCCATGGAGAAAACAAAATAACTATTTAGTTTAAAAGAAGAAATCATTGTCAAACCAACAACAAGTCTCAATTAAAACCAAAAGTAGTAGTTTAAAAGTAGAAATCATTGTCAAACTAACAACAAGTCTCAATTAAAACCAAAAGTAGTCCAAACAAAAGATAAAAACTTATCTCAAGTCCTCCACCAAACTCTTGAAGTTTCTTTGAATCTCTTATCTTTTACACCTTAGTTTAAAAGAAGAAATCATTGTCAAACCAACAACAAGTCTCGATTAAAACCAAAAGCAGTCTAAAATAAGATAAAAACTTATCTCAAGTCCTCCACCAAACTCTTGAAGTTCCTTTGAATCTCTTCCTTTTTACAATCACTCAAAACAAAATAACAAAAAGGATAAAGTAAATAAAAAGTTGTTCCTGAAAATCTCTCTAATAACAAAAAGGATAAAGTAAATAAAAAGTGGTTCCTGAAAATCTCTCCAAACTAACTCCCAGAAAAGAACTTTCAAAACTTGCCAATATTTTCAGTACTCTTTTCTAAGTCCTCTCTTCTTTCTTTTATAGTTTTCTAAGAGGTGCTTAGGGATCTCTTCAAAATGTGTCTTGATTCAATGTATTTTCCCAAGAGATGCATCCTTTCATGATAGTTTTGGTCCATGGTGGTTACAACCACCTATTAAGCCAATGGGTGCCTCAAAAACCTCTTCAAAATTCGTTAAAATCAATTTTACTTGTCTAGTAACTTCCACTGGCGCTTAAGTGCGGGGTCTCGACGCTTAGGTGCAGCCTTCTCTGTTTAACCGGCGCGTAAGCGCCGGATCTGGCGCTTAGGCGCCAAAACTCTTTTGCACAATTTTTCACCATTTTGCTCCAAATTTGATCATTTTTCACTCCTTTAAACATTTTTTCCATTTTTACTTGTATCTATAAGAAAAACACAAAAATATCTTCCATTAAAGCTCAATATCTCAAAAATAA
>JXCR01137683.1:99126-119123 GCA_002079205.1 Phalaenopsis hybrid cultivar | reverse complement strand
TTTTCAGGTAATGATTACTATATCTGGATAGGTCTTTAATGATTTTGAATTCCACTTCTCCTTTCCTAAAGTAAAGCCTTGATATAAAACTTTTACTTATAGATATAACAATAGTTTTGAAAAACATTTTAATAAAAGAAATTTAAGTATTAAAAATAAAAGTCTAAATTATCTAAAATTTTCAAAAATACAATTTTTCTTATTAAAAATAGTCACTTATATTAATCATTTTCTATACTAAAAATTTTTAACTTAAAGTTTTTCTTCATTACTTAAAATTGTAATCATTACTTAAAATTGTAACTAAATTTTCTTACTCATTTCTAAAATCAAATTTTACTTCCCTAATATAACTTCATATACATAATCAATTTTGCTTTTAAAATCAAATTTACTTGTAGTACATTTAAAAACAAATAAAATTCCAGTTTTGAAAATATTTTTCATCCTCCCAAACTTAAATTTTTAGAGGTAACAAAACTTCCTCCCAACTATCATACTTCACTCCAGCCTGCTCGCATAATGAAAATATCAAGGAAGCAAATCCCATACCTGCAGTAGTAGCAGCAACAGCTGAGCTGATCATAGTGTGATAGATCAAAGCCCCTATGTTGATGGGCTTTCCCTCCTGAATACAATAGTTCAACGTTGCTCTCTCTGGTAACTTAACTGTGATGATTGGTCGGAAGCAGACGAGCAGAAATGAAATAGTGTCAGGCCTTTGAAGGTGCACATAACTTTGAAGTTGTAAAATTTACTCTCCTCTCATTGATTATCTTCCAAAGTCCTCTTCCAATAGTCAAATATGAAATAATCTCGTCTAACTCAGCTTCACTAAGACTATAATTCACATAAAAACATAAAGTCTCTGGTCGTAAATGGTAAAACAAGTTCATTACCTCTGAAGTAAAAGGTCCAAACTTCCCTCTAACCATAACTCGATCGTCTTCAGCCTCTGAGAGATTTGCATAAAACTCCCTCACAACAAAAATCACTGCGATGGTAGAGAAACAACAGAACTATTCCCACTGTCGGCGAACTATCAGATCTTCTACTTCTCCACCCAGACTCTTGAAACATCGTTCCTGAATCAATTTCATGACTGCGGAGTGTCACTATATCGATTCTGAGCTTTCAAACTGACAAACTTGCTCGAATCGAATGGGCTTTTTCCTTTACTCCTTTTCATTCTAGGTGTCATTCTACAAATTTGATAAATTCCAAAAATAACTTTAAAAATCAAGTTTAAATCACTAAACTAAACTTTCAAAAGCACTACCTAAACTTCCCAAGCAATTTCCATATATTTTTCTTCACTTTTCACCATGAATAGTAAATTTTCAAAATCTTCCAAATGTGCTCAAAATATATGGTGAAAATCCAAAATTTTTGCATAGAAGTAAAGCTCTTACCTTATGGAACTTGGATCTGGCAAATCTCACTCGATTCTACCAATAAATCTTCAAATTTCACTTGTCATAGCCATTAAAATTGCAATTTTTAGTTGGGGAAGATGATATGAGGTGTTAAAAATGGTATTTTCGGGCTTAAAATTCACTTTTAACCGTTCGCGAATCGGTTTTCATGAACCGGCACTTAAGCTTAAGATTTTATCAAGTCTTATACTTTAAAAAGATCAAATGTAGAACCAATTTTTGATTGGGCACTAATCCCCAAGCTTCTCCTCCCTTACATTTTTTTTCTTTTTCTTTTCTTTTTTTTTTTCTTTTCTTTTTCTTTTCATTTTCTTTTTCAGGTAATGATTACTATATCTGGATAGGTCTTTAATGATTTTGAATTCCACTTCTCCTTTCCTAAAGTAAAGCCTTGATATAAAACTTTTACTTATAGATATAACAATAGTTTTGAAAAACATTTTAATAAAAGAAATTTAAGTATTAAAAATAAAAGTCTAAATTATCTAAAATTTTCAAAAATACAATTTTTCTTATTAAAAATAGTCACTTATATTAATCATTTTCTATACTAAAAATTTTTAACTTAAAGTTTTTCTTCATTACTTAAAATTGTAATCATTACTTAAAATTGTAACTAAATTTTCTTACTCATTTCTAAAATCAAATTTTACTTCCCTAATATAACTTCATATACATAATCAATTTTGCTTTTAAAATCAAATTTACTTGTAGTACATTTAAAAACAAATAAAATTCCAGTTTTGAAAATATTTTTCATCCTCCCAAATTTAAATTTTTAACAGATTAAATAGTTTAGCCTCTGATAATTATTTAGGCAGGAAATGAAAATTGAAATAACATGCTAATAATAATTTTTACATCCTAATTATACAAGTATAAAACTAAAGACAGGAGTAAAATTAATTTTTGATCAAATTTGCTAACATTTTATTTTAGTTTTAATATGTTGAGATTCAATAGACTTCTAAACAGTGGGTATAAAAGCAAATAACACACTAACATGATAAAAAAAAAGTACAGGGTAGCAGTTTCTGAATTTCAAGTTTAAGATCTAAGTTAGAAAGACTTTCTATTTTATAGCAAATGTGAAATTAAGTTAAGTTCTAAATTAAATAAATCACAATACTACACAAAACAACAGCTACTATCCTAAAATTTAAATATAAAATGAAATATTATCTAACACAACAATCATAACAACTTAAGAACATACAAATTCAAAACACAACATAAATCACAGTCCAAAACAACACACATATGCAAATGTAGCAAGCTCAGACCACATAGTTCACATCATATTACAACCATAAAATGAATTTCTCAGCTCTACTCTTCATCCTCAGAATCACCGCTATACCATTTTTTTGCAGGTTCATAATCAGGATATCGAGGATATGGAGGAAATTGCACTCCTGGTTCACCTCTAATCAAGCTCTCCAAAGATGAGTGGAATTTATCTTCATAATCACTCTTCCTTCTATTATAACTTTTAATATGATCTGCAAAATGCTCTAAATTTTGTACATTATCAGTGGTAAAATTGATATTGTCCATCATCTTTTATAATAACTCATCATGAGTCTTGATATCACCTCTAGATGTAGAAGCACAAGATGTAGATGGTTATGATGAAGATGCAATAGAGGTAGATGCAGCAAACGTCTCTAATCCATAACTTCTGGAAAATCCTCCTCTCCAGCCAAAAATTGAATGCTCAGAATAAGTCTTCACATTCACCTTCGTAATGGGCTTTAGAGGTAATAGAACTTCCTCCCAACTATCATACTTCACTTCAGCCTGCTCGCATAATGAAAATATCAAGGAAGCAAATCCCATACCTGCAGTAGTAGCAGCAGCAGCTGAGTTGATCATAGTGTGATAGATCAAAGCCCCTAAGTTGATGGACTTTCCCTCCTGAATACAATAGTTCAACGTTGCTCTCTCTGGTAACTTCACTGAGATGATTGGTCGGAAGCAGACAAGTAGAAATGAAATAGTGTCAGGCCTTCGAAGGTGCACATAACTTTGAAGTTGGAAAATTTACTCTCCTCTCATTGATTATCTTCCAAAGTCCTCTTCCAATAGTCAAATATGAAATAATCTCGTCTAACTCAGCTTCACTAAGACTATAATTCACATAAAAACATAAAGTCTCCGGTCGTAAATGGTAAAACAAGTTCATTACCTCTGAAGTGAAAGGTACAAACTTCCCTCTAACCATAACTCGATCGTCTTCAGCCTCTGGGAGATTTGCATAAAACTCCCTCACAACAAAAATCACTACGACGGTAGAGAAACAACAGAACTATTCCCACTGTCGGCAAACTATCAGATCTTCTACTTCTCCACCCAGACTCTTGAAACATCGCTCCCGAATCAATTTCATGACTGCGGAGTGTCACTATATCGATCCTGAGCTTTCAAACTGACAAACTTGCTCGAATCAAATGGGCTTTTTCCATTACTCCTTTTCATTCTTGGTGTAATTCTACAAATTTGATAAATTCCAAAAATAACTTTAAAAATCAAGTTTAAATCACTAAACTAAACTTTCAAAAGCACTAACTAAACTTCCCAAGCAATTTCCATATATTTTTCTTCACTTTTCACCATGAATAGTAAATTTTCAAAATCTTCCAAATGTGCTCAAAATATATGGTGAAAATCCAAAATTTTTGCATAGAAGTAAAGCTCTTACCTTATGGAACTTGGATCTGGCAAATCTCACTCGATTCTACCAATAAATCTTCAAATTTCACTTGTCATAGCCATTAAAATTGCAATTTTTAGTTGGGGAAGATGATATGAGGTGTTAAAAATGGTATTTTCGGGCTTAAAATTCACTTTTAACCGTTCGCGAATCGGTTTTCATGAACCGGCACTNAATCTTCCAAATGTGCTCAAAATATATGGTGAAAATCCAAAATTTTTGCATAGAAGTAAAGCTCTTACCTTATGGAACTTGGATCTGGCAAATCTCACTCGATTCTACCAATAAATCTTCAAATTCCACTTGTCATAGCCATTAAAATTGCAATTTTTAGTTGGGGAAGATGATATGAGGTGTTAAAAATGGTATTTTTGGGCTTAAAATTCACTTTTAACCGTTCGCGAATCGGTTTTCGTGAACCGGCACTTAAGCGCGGGTAAGTGGCGCTTAGGCTCCTGCCTTTCGAGTTGGCTCGTGCTTAAGCATGAGATGTGGCGCCNTATTAAAAATAATTTTACTTACTATATTATATTTATAAGCTGAAGATTTTATCAAGTCTTATACTTTAAAAACATCAAATGTAGAACCAATTTTTGATTGGGCACTAATCCCCAAGCTTCTCCTCCCTTACATTTTTTTTCTTTTTCTTTTCTTTTTTTTTTTCTTTTCTTTTTCTTTTCATTTTCTTTTTCAGGTNTAAATGGTCTCATAGCACTTAAATGACTATTTTTACTTCCTATAACTCCCTTCTCTCTCAAAATTCTCTATAGTAATTTATTCAATTCAAGGATAAAAATAACACAAATTTTAACAAAAATAAACTTATATTAATTCACAAATAAGTATAAACACATTTAACACTTAGTTATCTCTCCAAATAGTCTTGGATGAGAAAATTTCCTAAGTACTAAACACTTAACACACATTTTACAATTAAACACATAAGTGACACAAACACTAAACACAAGACATAAACATTAACACCACACAATTCCTAACACTTAACTTAACGTCACTCTTCATTAGAAGGAACGAATTCTTGTCTTTCAGTAGGCTCTCCAGGAATATAGAGTTGATAAAATGGCGATGGTGACGAGCTCTAATACTATCATCTTCGATCTACTTCTGCTTAAGGAACATCGCCTTATCTGCTTCCTCTATATAACTAGTATGGATGAATTGCATCTTAAGTTGCCACCCATTATGTTTTAGATGCGCACACAATTCAAGCACCTTAGTCTCTAATACAGATATAGTATTTTACATCTTGTTTATCTTCTCAGATATCCCTTCAATACTAACGGCTAAGAATCTCTTATACATCTCTTGTTCACTTTGACTAATGAATCCTTCTTTCAAATCCATCTCCCATGAAGACATTTTCTCTAAATATCTCTCTTTCTTAGACTTTTAGGGTTAAAAATAATCCGGGGTGAAATTCCTTCACAAACCCTTTTTATTTATAGGCTTCCCCCTCATAACTTCTAGGCACGACTAGAAACTGCCAAGACACATTTATTCCAACTAAATTATAGTTATACCTTCTAGAAATTGAAATTTTGCACATGCAATTAAATTGTCACGCTAAAGCGCCAGTGCACATTTTTGGACCAGTCAACCTAACATCCAAATTCTCATTCTAGCATGTCTAGGTCACTAAATAAAGTCTAAAAATCATTACTAACACATAATAAACTCAAAAATACTACACCAAATTGTTTAATCAGACTCAAAACAACAATCAAAGAAAAAACACACTGATAATTATGGGTTGCCTCCCACAAAGCGCTTGATTTTATGTCATCAGCCCGACGTAACCAGTGCTCATTCTGTTGACCCAACATCAATCCATCATTATATTTATGTTGATCCCCTATATAATAAGGTTTCAATCTATGTCCATTCACTTTAAAAATTTTCTAATAATTCGAATCTTTAATATCCACACCTCCATAAGAATAAACTTTTATCACAACAAATGGACTCATCCACCTGGAGCCTGAAAATAATCTTAACCTTGCATTATATAGAAAAACTTATTGCCCTGACTAAAATTTTTTAGTAAGAATCTTTTGATCATGCCACATTTTCATCTTTTCTTTATAAATCATAGCACTCTCATAAGATTCATTCCTTATTTATTCAAGCTCATTTAATTGTAACAATCTTTTCTCACTAGCATCTTTCAAATTATAATTGAACTCTTTAATTCATTTAATTGCAATAATCTTTTCTCACCAGCATCTTTCAAATTATAATTGAACTCTTTAATTATTTTAATTGTAACAATCTTTTCTCACCAGCATCTTTTAAATTATAATTGAACTCTTTAATAACCCCATATGCTTTATGCTCAAGTTCAACTGGTAAGTGACAAGCTTTCCCAAATATTAGCCTATATGGGGACATTCCTATAAGAGTTCTATAAGCAGTCCTATAAGCCCATAAAGCATAGTCAAGTTTAACTGACCAATCCATTTTTGTTGGATTCACAGATTTTTTCATAATTCTTTTAATTTTCTGATTGGATAATTCAGCCAAACCACTTGTCTGAGAATGATAAGAAGTTACAATCATATAATTTATATGATATTTCTTTTCCATAATGGCATTTCTGAATTGACTTCCCCCATCAGTAATCATAACTCTAAGCATCCCAAATCTACAAAATATGTTCATTTTCAAAAATTTTGCAACACTTTGAGCATCACATCGAGGGAAAGCAAAAGCTTCTATCCATTTGGATATATAGTCCACTGCTAACAGAATATATAAATTTCCGAAAGATGGTATAAATGGTCCCATGAAATCTAATCCCCAAACATCAAATATTTCAACTTCTAGCATATAATTGAGGGGCATATCATTTCTTCTAGAAATATTACCTACTCTTTAACATCTAGCACAAGTTTTGATATAAGCATTAACATCTCTAAAAATTGTAGGCCAATAAAATCCAGATTGTAAAATTTTGTATTTTATTTTATCAACATCTCTAAAAATTGTAGGCCAATAAAATTCAAATTGTAAAATTTTGTATGTTGTTTTATCAACATTAATATAAGCATTAACATCTCTAAAAATTGTAGGCCAATAGAATCCAGATTATAAAATTTTGTATGTTGTTTTATCAACACAAATGTCCCCCAAAATTAGAATTATGACATTTTTGGATAATTTCATAAGTTTCTTCTAATGGCACACATCTTCGAATGATCAGATCTTTTCTTTGTTTATATAAATATAGGTCATCTCAAAAATAAATCTTAGCTTCATAAATAAATTTTCTCATTTGTTGGTATGTCATTCCATAGGTTTTAAGATCACTAACAATATAGTTCACAATGTCAGCATACCATGGAACACGCCACTCAACAATTTTTCACTAGAAAATGTTCATTATTTTTTTTTTTCAAAATAGAGTGGTTTTTCTAATTCAAGCCTGGACAAATGATCAGCAATTTGATTTTTGGTTCCCTTCAGATCTAATATTTCAAAATCAAATTCTTATAAAAGAAGAATCCATCTTATAACTCTCGGTTTAATATCCTTCTTTTTTATTAAGTACTTAATAGCAGAATGATCTGTATGCACTATACAATGAGTTCCAATCAAATATGATCTAAATTTATCAAAGGCATATACTATTGTTAATAACTTTTTTTCAGTTGTTGTATAATTAATTTGAGTTTCATTAAGAGTTTTACTAGCATAATAAATAACTTTGAAAATTTTATTATATATTTGTCCTAAAACAGCTCCAATAGCATAATCACTTGCATCACACATAAGTTCAAAAGATTTTTTCCAATTTGGTGAAACTATAATTGCTGTAGTGATTAATTTTTCTATTAATAATTTAAAAGCTTTTTGGCATTCCTCATCAAAATTGAAAATTGCATCATTCTCTAGTAAATGTCATAAAGTCTTAGAAATCAATAAAATTTTTTTAATATATCGCCTGTAGAATCCAACATGTCTTAAAAACTCCTAATTTCCCTTACATTTGTTGGAGAAGCTTAATTAGTGATCACCTGAAATTTTTAGCAGGATCTACTTCTATACCATTTTCTGATATTTGATGACCTAATACAATTCCTCCTTCTACCATAAATTGGCATTTTTCCCCATTAAGGACTAAATTTGTTTCTTCACAGTGCTTAAGAACCTTAGATAAATGTTCTAAACATGAGTCAAATGAAGTTCCAAACACTGAAAAAGTCATCCATAAATACTTCAATCCCTTTTCTAATTAAATCACAAAAAATTACATCATACATCTTTGAAATGTAGCAGGGGCATTACATAAACCAAAGGGCATTCTTCTAAAAGCAAAAGTATTATAAGGACTGGTAAATGTTATTTTCTCTTGTTCCTCAGGAGATATTTGAATTTAATGATAACTAGTATATCCATCCAGAAAATAAAAGTATTTATGCCCAACTAGTCTATCCAGCATTTGATCTAAAGGGTAGTAGAAAATGATCTTTCCTAGTGGCAAGATTTAATTTTCTATAATCAATGCATATTTGCCACCTTGCAACTTGTCTAGTAGGTATTAACACATTATGCTCATTCACAGTTATAGTTACTTCTTCTTTCTTAGGAACACAGTGACTGGACTAACCCATGCACTATCTGAAATAGGATAGATAATTCCAGCATCTAACCACTTTAAAATCTATTTCCTAATAACCTCTTTCATAACAAGATTTAATCTCCTTTGTGGATCAACCTGGGTTTGCAGTTTTCTTCCAAATTAATTCTATGCATACAAATTGAAGGACTGATTCCTTTAATATCAATAATTGTCCATTCGAAGGCTTTCGTAAAATTTTTCAGAATTTTCATCAGCTTTTCTTCTTCTTCCTTTTTTAACTTTGAGGAAATTATAATAGGTAAAGTAGAGGAATCCCATAAAAAGGCATATTTTAAATGTTCAAGAAGTAATTTCAACTCAAGTTTTGGAGTTTTTTCAATAGATGGACAAAATGATTTATCTTTGTCTATCGTGTCCAAAATTTCAAAACATTCTTAAACATAACTTGAATCTTTCTTAAAAAGGTTTGCACATTGATCTAATTCCTCTTCTTGCTCGTGTTCTAAATATTTTTCTTCAGATTTTTCTTCATAAGTAGTCTTGAAACGGCATTTGCTCAGATATCTTATAACATCCATTCAATAGCATTCATCATCTTTACCTTTTGCAGTGTATTTCATTGATTTTGAAATGTTAAAAGTAACAGTTTAATCATTTACGTGCATTGCTAATTCCCCTTTCTGCACATCTATCATTTCTCTTCCTATGGCTAGGAAAAGTCTCCCGAAAATGATAGGTATCTCTTTATCTTCCTCCATATCTTATACAATGAAATCAACAGGAAAGATAAATCGATCCGCTTTCACTAGGACATCTCTATAACTCCTTTAGGATAGGTTATTGAACGATCCGTTAACTACAGAGTTACAGTATTAGGGGTTATATCTCTTAAATCCCAATCTTTTAAATATTGATAATTGCATAAGGTTAATGCTTGCACCTAAATCATATAAAGCTTTCCAATAAAATCTGTCTCCTATTTCACTTGGAATTGTAAAGCTACCAGGACCTTTAAGCTTTTCAGGAAGTTTCTTTTGAATTATAGCACTGCACTCCTCATTAAGTGTAACAGTCTCATTATCTTCAAACCTCTTTTTTCTGTTAAGAATATCCTTCATAAACTTTACATAGTTTGGCATTTGTTCTAAGCCTTCAGCAAATGAAATATTGACTGTAAGCTTCTTAAATATTTCCAAAAAATTTGAAAATTGCTTATCCAACTTCTTTTGTCAAAGTCTCCGAGGAAATAGAGGTGGTGGTTTTTCTAAATAAATTCTCGGTGGAGAAATAGGTCTTTCAGAATCTTTCGGAGCGTACTGTTTTGATTCTTTAATTTCTTCTCTCTCTACTTCAATTTCTTTTTGAATCCTACCTTCCAACCCTCTCCCGCTTCTAAGTTGTACGGCTTTAACTTGCTCTTTATTCTAGTCTTTTAGATTTGATTCAGTATTACTAGGAAGAGTTCCTTGGGATCTATTACTTAATGAACTTGCAATTTGCCTAAGTTGATTCTCAATATTTCACTAGGAAGTGCTCCATAGGATCTATTACTTAATGAATTTGCTATTTTTCCAAGTTGATTCTCAATATTTCTAATTGTAGCTCCTTGACTTTGTAATTGATTACCCATTTGTAACACCACTTCTTCTATAGACAACTTCTTATCCTTAATTTATGTATTACTGTTGATACTTGGAGGATAAGTAGATCTAAAATCATTATTCCCTTGGTTGTTCCAGTTTCCTAATGGGTTTACTTGATTGTTCTCCCATTGTTGATTATTACCACCCAAATTGTTGTTCCAGTTAAAGTTGGGATGGTTTTTCCAACCTGGGTTATAATAATTTGAATATGGGTTATTTTGCTTATTATTTATGACATTCAAAGTTTCTAATGATGCTTGAGAATCTATCATTTGGCCTAATGAATTCTCTTCAATCATGGAAATTAGTTGAGAAAAATTCATTCCAAATTGGTCTAACTTCCTTGAAATTGCAGCAACTTGATTTGATAACATAGTAAATGCATTATTTTCATGAAGATTGGCTACTTTCTTTGGATTCACCCTCTCAGAAAACCATTAAAAATTATTGGTAGTCATTTCTTCAATTAAAGCATAAGCGTTATGAAATGGTTTTGACATCAATGAACCACCAGTAGCGGCATCGATAATAGATCTAAGAGAACCAATTAATTTATTATAAAAGGTTTGAATTATTAACCAATCTTGTATAACATGGTGTGGACACTTTCTTAAAAGTTCTTTAAATCGTTCCCATGTTTTATAAATAGATTCCCTTTCAAACTGATTAAAAGATGTAATATTATTTCTAAGTTTCTTAGTTTTTATGGTGGAAAATATTTAGCAAGTATTTTTTGTGCTAAATCACCCCAAGTTCTGATAGATCCAGGTGCTAACGAATTCAAGCACATCTTAGCTTTATCCCTCAGTGAGAAAGAAAATAACCTAAGTTTTATGGCATCATCTCAAACACCATCGTATTTAAATGTAGCACACAATTCTAGAAAATTAGTAAGATGTAAATTTGGATCTTCATTTGGTGATCCCCCAAACTAATTATTTGATACCATTTGGATAATAGCAGGTTTAAGCTCAAATGAATTAGCCACTACAGTAGGTTTTTGAATACTACAATGATGTTCATCTACAGTAGGGTTGGCATAATCTCTTAAAAGTCTAAACTCTAGATGAATTTCTACATTTTGATTGTTTTGGTTTACCATTTCTGTAATTTTTTTTTATTTTTCAAGATTTTTAATTTTTTTTAGTTTTTCTTATTTTTCTAATAGTTCTTTCTAATTCAGAATCACAAGGCACTAGTCCTTTAAAACCTGAACTACACAAACACTAACATGAAATAAATTAAAATAAAACATAAAAATAAGATACAATATTTAAAGTTTAAATAAGACTTTCTAAAAATAGAAATTTACTTAGTTTTCCTCCCCGGTAATGGCGCCAAAACTTGATCCCTGAATACTTAATGCTTATGCACAATATAGCAATAGTTCTGATGGTATTTTTCACTTATATTTTCTTATTTTGCAACAAAACTAAAAACTTGATGTTGAAGAAAAATAAGAATTTAACTTTTTAATTTATATATATTTATATTGGCATACTCAAGTATACGTATCGTTATCAAGTAATATAAGACTTTTTTATTAAGACCTGAATATTGAATCCACAGGGAAGATTATGCAATATGCACTTTTTAGAAAGTTTTCCTATTTTTAATAAGATAATTACTTAAATTAAAAAAGGTTTTTTTAGGAATTTAAAATTTAAATATTTTTGTTATTTTTGATATTTTAACGAAACAGTGATAACTTAAAAAGATAACTAAAGTTTTTGTAGAAGAAAAGTATTTAATAAGTATAGGAATTCTGTTGTGGAAGTATGCAAATTGTGTTGTGCCAAATAGGAGCAATAATATTCTTTACCCTTACTAGAGATGCTATAAAGAACATTGGCTAATTTAAAATTTGAATAGTTCTGAAGACCGGCTAGGCAAGAAAGATACTAGCTCTCACTCTAGAGTTCCC
Source organism: Phalaenopsis hybrid cultivar (assembly GCA_002079205.1). NCBI lineage: Eukaryota > Viridiplantae > Streptophyta > Magnoliopsida > Asparagales > Orchidaceae > Phalaenopsis > Phalaenopsis hybrid cultivar. Next base: position 106,807 of record JXCR01137683.1, on the reverse strand, counting down.
TTGATTCCCTCCACCTGGGGGCTAACATTCTCGTATCAGAACCTTAAATAATAAATCAAGTTGGGGGCTTTAACCTGTCACTTTAAAGTCCTCTAACTTTACACCCATCAATGAATATTTCCCTATTTATTTGCACTCAATCATATGAACTACATTCTCATTCATACAACCATATGTGATTCTTTCCAATTGTTGACTGAGACAATACCAGCCCGGTTCTTACATATTCTCATAAAAAATTTTAACATCTGGATTGGCCAAATCAAGAAGTAAAAGAAGTGCATGGATTTAATCATCACAACTTCTTCCAACATTAAAGATCAATACTCTCCACAACTTACATCCAACACTTCACAACTTTTTCCAACATTAAAGATCAATACTCTCCACAACTTCCATCCAAAACTTAATTACCACAACTTCTTTCCAACATTAAAGATCAATACTCTCCACAACTTCCATCCAAAACTTAATTACTTATCATTTCAAGAAGAACAACATTAAAGATCAATACTCTCCACAACTTCTATCCAAAACTTAATTACTTATCATTTTAAAAATAATGATAAATAAAGCTACTCATAATCCATGGAGAAAATAAAACCACACTTTAGTTTAAAAGAAGAAATCATTGTCAAAACAACAATAAGTCTCGATTAAAACCAAAGATAAAAACTTATCTCAAGCCCTCCACCAAACTCTTGAAGTTCCTTTGAATCTCTTCTCTTTTACAATCACTTAAAACAAAATAACAAAAAGGATAAAGTAAATAAAAAGTGGTTCCTGAAAAATCTTTCTGAACTAACTCCTCAGAAAAGAAATTTCAAAACTTACCAATATTTTCAGGACTCCTTTCTAAGTCCTCTCTTCTTTCTTTTATAGTTTTCCAAAAAATGCTTTGGGATCTCTTCAAAATGTGTCTTGATTCGATGTATTTGCCCAAGAGATGCATCCTTTCATGATAATTTTCGTCCATAGCTGCTACAACCACCAATTAAGCCAATGGATGCCTCAAAAACCTCTTCAAAATTCATGAAAATTGATTATACTCGTCTACTAACTACCACTGGTGCTTAAGTGCGGGGTCTCAGCGCTTAGGCGCGGCCTTCTCTATCTAACCGGTGCTTAAGCGCCGCATTTGACACTTAGGCGCCAAAAATCTTTTGCACTATTTTTCTACTTTTTTGCTCCAAAATTTATCATTTTCACTTCTTTAAGCATTTTTTTCTATCTTTACTTGTATCTACAAGAAAAACACAAAAATACCTTCCATTAAAGCGCAATATCTTAAAAATAGGTATAAAAATGTGTATAAAAATATTATATATTTTAGATGTATCAGCTATCCAAGTTAATTATCCCCAATTAATTGATTCATTTGATGTAGATGATTGTAATGAACATTTTTGGTGAAGGATTGAAAGAATTGTGAGTTTAATTGGAGGGTCAATTTGAAGGATTTTGGAATTTTGGTGAATTTGGGCATGTTGGGCTAGACTTGGTTCTAGCTTGGGCTAGGCTTGGGCTACGTCCAAATTGTTTGTTTGGAATGGTCAATAGTAATGTGATGAAGAGTTTTCAACATTAATTGTGTGCCAATTTTGGGGTTAAGGCAATCAATTCGGTGAAACTTGGAGGCATAGCCAATTTGGTGCAAAATTTGGGGCATTTTGGACTTGGATCAAAATTAAATGAAATTGAGGCTTCACCAAGGCCAATTAAAGGTAAATTTTGATGTGTATGAATATTATGAAGAGTTTAGGATTCAAATTGAGATCAATGGAGTTAGCTATTGGGGCTCAATTTGGTGGAACCAAGTCATAGGGCCAAAATTGAAGGTTTGACTTAGATCAAAATTGGGCTCAAATCATGAGCCAATTGAGCATGGATTTGATTTAAATTGGTCACATGGAAGGTGAATTTAAGTTTAGGATTTAAATTGGTGGAAATTGGGACCAATTTTATGGACATTTGAGGTGGATTTTGGGTGATGGGGCCTTTTAAGGGAAATTTGGGGGTTTTGGACAAATATGGTCAAATTGGCACAATTGGGTCATGTGGTAGTAGAGAAAAATGAAATTAGAAATATTTGGAAGGTTTTGGGAATTTTTTGGATTTTTGGGAATTTTTGAATTTTTGGGCTAAGGAGGGGTATTTTGGTAATTTGGCAATTTGGCAAATTTTGGTGATTTTGGGTAATTTGGGTATTTTTAGAAGGTTTGAAATGACTTTTAAAAAAATTTGGGTATTTTGGGTAAATTCGGGAATTTTGGCCAAATTTAGGGTTTCAAGGGTATTTAGGTAATTTGGAAGAGATTATGGGCAAAAGGCCAAATTGGGTATATTTGGTAGAATTGGGGTGCCAACCACCATGAATAAGCCATGGACCAATGTAAACGCTATTTGGGTCCTCTATGTACTGGTCTTAGATAAACCCTAGCCTAGGGCCAATGGGTTTAGGGGACCATCTACATGAGTCTTCCAAGGGATTAAGGGATTTTTGAGTTTAGGGTACTGAGTGATTGTGAGTGAGGTGATTGTAGTGAGTGCCATAGCTCTAGACCAACACCCAGGGTCAACCCTAAGGTCAAACAATCTTATGGGAACTCCCCTTGAGCTCCCCCATAATGACCCCACCTACTAAGTGTTGGAGGTTAGGACCACTATATGGAACTTCTAGTTGAGTAAAGATGAGTTTGGGATTTCTAATGGTTAGGGTTCCTTTTTGAGTTTTCTAGGAATAGTCAACATGAAAGTCCTATGGCTAGACCCTAGGCTACTAAAGAGGAAGAACTAGACCTCAACCAAAAGTGAGGTCAACAAGGACTTTAGAGTGACAGGCTAAAGCCTTCTAATTTGGTCTATTATTTTAGGTTTTGATGCGAGATATTAGCCTTCAGGTGGAGGGATAAGAGGGAACTCTAGAGTGGGAGCTAGTAGCTTCCCTTCCTAGCCCGTCTTCAAAACGGTTCAAACTTTAAATTAACCAATGTTCTTTATAGAATCTCTAGTAAGAGTAAAGAATATAATTGCTCATATTTATCATAATCTCTCTCACTACTTGTTTTGCTTTTACACATTTCACTAATTTCATTGTATGAGGAAGAGTACCTTTAATATAGTCAACCCCACTTTTTGATTTTCACTAAGCATTTTAGTTTAGGAGTAGAAGTAGTATTATAGTGATAATTGTAGGATATAATCAAAATCAAACATTTTATCAACCTTTCAAGCTAGGGCGTGTTATTCTAGACTAGAACTTCTCTTGAAAGCCACCGTGATTAACCTTGATCTCCATGGGATCGATAATCGGGGCTTAATCAGAAAGTCATATATTACTTGATAATTATACGTATACTTGTGTAGAATCCCTACAAATATAATTGAAATCTTACTTTGCTTGGGATCAAGTTTTTGGTGTCATTATCGAGGATTAAAATCTTCAATTAGTGGTGTCAACTTCATAAATCTTTACATATAAAAAAATATCAGGATCAAGTTTTTGGAGCCATTGTCGGGGATTGCAACAGTTTATCTTGACTTTTAGGAGAATTTTAGTTGAAGCAATTAGGCTTAGACTTGGAAAGCTATAGTGTCGTAAAAACTGTTTTTGTGTGAAAGTGTTTTTTGTATGAAAAAGTGTTGTGAAAGAAACTGTTTATGAGAAAAACATGGTGTTTGTGAAAATATTTTGTTGTGTTGAATATATTTTTTATTTTATTTGTTTAATTTTTATTGTTTTATTTATTGTGTTGCATATGTGAATAAAGAATCTGTAGGGAGTTAGAAAAAAGGAAAAAAAATAAAAAAAAATAAAAAGTACTTGAAAAACTAGAAATGGAAATGGAAAAAATTCAAAATAATAACTTTGAAAATCATCATAAATCATTGAGGGATTATAGACATCCTAAACATATGAAATTCAATCAAGTATACAAACCCCTGTCGTAGAAGTTGACTCGTTTGAAATTAATCCAGCAATTATCCACTGGTGCAGAACAACCAGTTTGGGGGAACTCCTTCGGGGGATCCCTATTTACACTTACCTAATTTTCTAGAATTTTGTGCTACATTTCGTTATAACGACATGTCAGATGATGAATTGACTAAAGGCTTTTTTTCTTTCTCACTAAGTGATAAGGCTAAAATGTGGTTATACTCATTAGCACCTAGCTCTATTAAAAATTGGGAGGAGTTAGCTCAGAAATTCATGGCTAAGTATTTTCCACCTTCAAAGACTACTAAACTTAGAAATCATAGTATCTCATTTTGGCAGTAAAAAGCAGAATCGATATACGAAGCTTCGGAAAGATTTAAGGAACTCCTAAGAAAGTTTCAACACCATGCTCTACCCGATTGGTTAATCATTCAAACTTTTTACAATGGGTTAGTAGGATCCCTTGAGTTTGCAATTGGCGCTGCTGCTGGTGGATCATTAATGTCAAAAAAATTTGATGAAGTGTATGCTTTAATTGAAGAAATGACTACAAATGAATTTCAATGGCCCTCTGTAAGGGTAAATCCTAAAAAGGTAGCAAGTGTTAATGATACAGATGTGATTGCAATTCTTGCATCTCAGACTGTTGTAATATCAAGGAAGTTGGACCAATTTGGAATGAACCGGCCTCAATTTACTCCAGTAAGTGAGGAAATTTCATTAGGGTATATGATTAATTCTGACTTATTATATGAGACTTTAAATACCATAAATAACTCGTATTCTAACTTTTACAACCCAGGTTGGAAGAACCATCCTAATTTTAACTGGTATCATACTACTTAGGGTGGAAACCAACAATGGGAAAATAACCATGCAAATCTTAATGGAAGTTGGAATAATCAAGGGAACACAAATTATAGACCTTCATATCCACTGGACTCTAACAATGATCAATAATTGGAGGATAATAAAATGTATATGGAAGAAGTGGTATTGCAAATGGGAAACCAGTTGCAAAGTCAAAATGCCGTGTTTAGAAACATAGAGAATAAACTGGGACAAATTTCTAATTCACTTAGCAATAGACCCCAAGGAACACTTCTTAACAACAATGAAATCAACCCAAAAGAGAACAATAATGAACAAGTAGAAGTTATCAAATTAAGAAGTGGAAGAGAGATAGAGGATGTGGTTAGAAAAAAGAAAGAAGTTGTGAGAGAAACAAAGGGAACTAAAAGAACTAAAGAAAATGTTTCTAAGGATCTGGAAAAGTTAATATCTCTAACTAAAATCAATTTAGAAATACCACCACCTCCATTTCCTTAAAGACTTAGACAATATGAGTTGGATAAACAATTTTTAAAGTTCATGGAATTACTTAAGAAGTTAACGATAAATATTCCTTTCGCTGAAGCTTTGGAATAGATACCAAGTTATGCAAAGTTTATGAAGGAGATATTAAATAAGAAAATGAAATTTGGAGATTACGAGAGAGTTGTACTAAGTGAAGAGTGCAGCGCTATACTTTAGAAAAAGCTTCCTAAAAAACTTAACGATCCTTCTAGCTTAACAATTCCTTGTGCAATTGGAGAAATATTATGTGGAAAAGCTTTATGTGATTTAGGATTGAGCATTAATGTGATGTATGTATCTATATTTAGAAGGTTAGGTTTATCCGATAATTCTCCCACTATTGTAACCCTTCAGTTAGATGATCGATCTATCATTTATCTAAAAGGGGCTATAGAAGATGTACTTATTATAGTGGATAAATTAATCTTTCCTATGGACTTTATTATATTAGATATAAAGAAAGATAAATAAAATCCAATTATTTTGGGGACCTTTTCTTGTTACTAGACAAGCTATGATAGATGTGCAAAAAGGGGAGTTGAATATGAATATTAATGACCATGAAGCCACTTTTGATTTTTTAAAAATAATGAATTATAAAGATGAGAGAAAAGATGATGATTGTTTTTGGATGGATGAAAAAGATTATCTAAGTAAAGACCATTTCCAAGAAAGCTTTGAGAGTAAGTTAACAGATGAGATCGAAATGGACTTTCATGATGAGTTGAAAACATTATTTAAAGAAGACTGTATATATGTTCATGAGTGGTGTGAAATGATGGACGTTACTATCGGCACAAAAAGTTGAGAGTTATTAAGTTGTCGGCTACTAGGATGGATATCCTAACACCCATTTTAATTTAATTTAATACATATATAATTTTGAAAAAATGTTATTTTAAAATTTTTGAAAATACAAGACCGAACCGATATCATATCCCAGTAGTTTAAATAAACAAGACTAATACCACAAGTAGTGCACATATCCCGAGAGATAGATACATTACTTACTGGTGAAGGCTTGATTAAATAAACTGACAATTGTATGACATCCATTTAAGTCTTTGAAACTATTTTATGTTGACCAAAAAATTCCCCTATTTAATACAAAGAATTAAATAGGGTTTATATTAAGCTAGGTTTGAAAAAGCTTCCTATAAGGGCAAGCCCCTATAGTTAATTACATCCTATATAACCAAAGTCACCTAAGAAAACTCTTGATAAAAATCAGGGGGTATTATCTTCAAAGAGGTCAAAGTATTATGACTTTTCAACGAGATCGAACAAAGAGGTGTGAAAGGTTAATGGCTCAAATTTTAGAATTTTTTATTTGGAATCCAAAGGAGGAAGTATTAGGGGATATCATAAATTCGGAGGAGAACCTCGGTGACTTCTCAAGCTATCTTATGGTTTGGCTTCAATTTTAGAGATTAGAATTTATTGAATGTTTCATCCTATCAATTTTATTAATTAGGGCTTACATTCATGTGAAACGATCATACAAATAGCCTGGAAGTTGTGTGGATTTAGGTTCTGACAGATGACAATCTCAGAATCCTGAAGCAGGTTAGAGCTTAAATTGTATAACAGAGCTATACAAAGACCTAAAGAAAAGTTGAGGATTTATGTTTGCATAAGAAAACAACCTCAAATTCCTATGGATTTGTTATTTAATTCTAAAGAAAGGTTTAGCTGGTGAAGACATCTTTTGCTATTGAAGATGGTCGTGTTGCCTACGGTGCTAGCTCCAAGCTCCTCGTTGTGGCCAGTTTAAGTTTTCTAATGTGTCAAGTTATGATGTCAAATCAAATGTCCCTATTGTTATGATTCTTTAAATATTATGGGGTATACTAAAGTTGATTAGAGCGACACCGGTTAGGATTCCACGGTTCCCTTGTTTCAGCACCACCATTTTCTTTCGAATTCACTTACTCCAATTGAATTTACTCAACTCAACTCAATGAGTTCCATACTTTCATTTAGACTCTGCGAAATTTTGTTAGCAACCATAGGTTACCTACTCCGAGGGATTCCCGATCATCCGATAGAGACGTCTTAATTTAGTGCAATTGTTGTTTTACGATGTTTGTGATTAAATTTTGAGTTGTCCTATTTTTTTAATATTGTGGCAATGAATTTTATCTTGGTTGATTATGGTTTCATTTTTGTGGCTATCCTAAAGGTTTTAGTTTTGACATGCAGGGTAACATCGTTATTTAACATGCATGTTTATAAGCATAAAAGCACAGTATAGAAAGTACATGAAAAGAAGGTACTGTAAACTATAAAAGTGTACCAGTCGAGTCTTCTCGTTCCTCCACCTGAAAGTTTAGTATCTTTGCAAGACATATATATATATATATATATATATATATATATATATATATA
>JXCR01137683.1:0-98513 GCA_002079205.1 Phalaenopsis hybrid cultivar | reverse complement strand
TTTTGCCCCTAAGGCCTTAATACCCTATAATTCATTAAATTAGACTCAAATGACTTGAAAATTTTATGTTACCTCACTCATGGTTAATAAAAACATCAGAGAAGAAAATGCAATTTTTCTAAATTTATTAAATTTTTATAATTATTTTTAATGCAAAAATAGGGATTTTGAATGAAAATTTAATAACTCCATCAAATTAAAACTTTCGTCCTTAAGAAAATTATTAGTGGTTAACCTAAGTTAGAGGACCACTTGGACCAATTTTCATGATTTTTAGAGTTTTAATTTAATTATTCAAATTATTTATTTATTTTGAGCATTATTTATTTATAAAATAATATTTCAGTGGAAAATCAAGTTTTATATTTTTATTAAATATCTTTAAGTCTAAGGGACCCAAAGAATTAAATTATATATTTTTGTGACTTATATTTTACTTATTAGAATTATTTTAGTGAAAAAATTAGAGAAAATTCTTTTTTAAGCCTTTAAAATTAACATCTTAACTTTGAAAGTTAGGAAAATTATTTTAATTGGTCCCAAGTGATCAGGAAGCCAAAAGTGACATTTTGTTGTGTTTTTACCACTTTGCAATTTCTATGATTTTTAATTAATTTTTTAACTATTTAAATTCCCAAAAATAGTTCAAAAATGATGTATTTATTTTAATTGCAATTTTATTTTTTTAGATTCCTCTGGTCATGAGAAGCTCCCAAAATCAATTTGGTAATTTTTAAGTTGTATTTTAATTATTAAAATTATTTTAATGTCAAAAATGTGATTTTACTTAATTAATCTATTTGAGTGGTCAAATTAACTCCTCTAACATTAAATTTCAATGTAGAATAGTTTTTATGTTATGTATATTTATAATTACTCCAAATTAAATTTATTTTCATTTTTAGGGTTGGTGACAATTAGGGTTATTTTTAATGAGTTAAATCAAGTTTATATTTTTCCTAGGATCCTCTGATCATAGTGAACCTAACAAAACAAGTTTTGCAATTTTTTGATGAGCATTTTGATGATTATAATTTTTATACCAAAACAGGGGCTATTAACTTAAAAATTAGATATCTCTTGTTAGAAATGCCCCCTGACCTTGGAAAAATTAGGAGAGATGCCTAACAATAGAGAAATCAAAAGCCTCATGGTCCCGTGTCATGGTAAAATGTCTATGCAAATGGAGAATCAAAATAAGGCAAACACATTTTAATTAATTAAAAAAAATACATGGATTAAATGGACATGAAAATATTTCCACATTGTTCTCCTCTGTTCACTGAGCAAGACAATATTTTTATTTTATTTTTGTGATTTTTCTACACAAAGATATGGATTTTTGAAATTCTGACTATTTATTTAAATAAGAAAATCTATATTTTCCTCTTAAGTGACGCGGCGCCACACAATCCTACGACGGCTCCGAAGCTCCACGTGGCGTACTCACATTCGGCTTCACTACTTGAGTCAACCGCCACGCATCTCCTCTATACCGCTCCATCCTCTCTTTGAGCGCGATCTCGTCTATCCATCCATTAAGCGCGTGATACACCTATAATATATAGTGTTTTTAGCACATTTTTATACCTATTTTTGAGACATTGCGCTTTAATGGAAGGTATTTTTATGTTTTTTCTTTCAAGTACAAGTAAAAAAGTGAAAAATGCTTAAAGAGTGAAAAAGGATCAAATTCAAATAGGTGAAAATTGTGTTAAAGTGTTTTGGGGCCTAAGTGTCAAATCTGGCGCTTAAGCGCTTGTTAAATAGAGAAGGTCGTGCCTAAGCGCCAGAGGCAGTTATTTGATGAGTAAATTCAGTTTTGCAAATTTTGAAGAGGTATTTGAGGCACCTTTTGGCATAAATAGGTGGTTACAACCATAAAGGACGAAAATTCTTGTGAAAGGAGACATCTCTTGGGAAAAATACATCAAATCAAGACATATTTTGAAGAGATACCAAGGCACCTATTGGAAATTTATAAAAGAAGGAAGATTGAAACTTTGTGTGTGTGTGTGTGCTTGAAAAGAGAAAGTTTTGAAAGTTCTCAAAGAAATTGGGGAGTTAGTTTGGAGAGATTTTCAGGGACCACACCAAATATTGACTTTATTCTTTTGTTTTAGTTTTATATTGAGAGTGTTGTAAAAGAGAAGAGATTCAAAGGAACTTCAAGAGTTTGGTGGAGGATTTGAGATAAGTTTTATCTTTTGTTTTTTACTACTTTTGGTTTTAATTGAGACTTATTGTTGGTTTGATAATGATCTCTACTTTTAAACTAAAGTGCAGTTTTTTTTTCTCCATGAATTCTGAGTAGTTTTCCTTAACTTTCTTCTTAAAATGATAAGTAATTAAGTATTGGATGGAAGTTGTGGAAAGTATTAATCTTTAATATTGGAAGAAGTTGTAATGCTTTAAAACCATGTACTTCATTTACATCTTGATTTGGCCAATCCATATGTTAAAATTTGTTGTGAGAACATGTAAGAACCGGGCTTGTATTGTCTCAGTCAACAATTAGAAAGAATAACATGAGGTTGTATGAATGAGAATGTAGTTCATATGATTGAGTGCAAATAAATAGGGAAATATTCATTGAAGGGTGTAGAGTTAGAGAACTTTAAAGTGACGGGTTAAAGCCCCCAACTTGGTTTATTGGTTTAGGTTCTGATACGAGATGTTAGGCCTGAGGTGGACGGAATCGAAGGAACTCTATAATGAGAGTTGATATCTTCCCTGCCTAGCCGATCTTCTGAAATAACTTTAAATTAGCCAATGTTCTTTATAGCAACTCTAGTAAGGGTAAAGAATATTATTGCTCTAGGGAACTCTAGAGTGAGAGCTAGTATCTTCCCTGCCTAGCCGGTCTTCAAGACTATTCAAACTATAGTAGCCAATGTTCTTTATAGCATCTCTAGTAAGGGTAAAGAATATTATTGCTCCTATTTGGCATAACATAATTTGCATAGTTTTATAATAGAATTCCTATACTTAATTCTTATACTTATTACTGATTCATGATAGGGAGAAAGATATTTTTATATTTAGTGTTTTTCTTCTTTAAAAACTCAATTTATCTTTTTAAGTTATTACTGTTTTATCAAAATATCAAAAATACCAAAAAAATTAAAACTTTCATTACTGCAAAAACATCTATACTTCAAATAATTGTCTTTTTAAAAATAGAAAGTTTTCAAAAGTGCATATTGCATCATTTCTCTATCGGATCGATATTCAGGTCTTAATTAGAAAAGTCCTATATTACTTGATAACGATATGTATACTTGCGTAGTACCCCAATATATATAAATTAAAAAGTTAAATTCTTATTTTTCTTTATGATCAAGTTTTTTGGTTTTATTGTAAAATAAAAAAATATAAGTGAAAAATATAATCAGAGCTATTGTTATACTGTTGCATATAAATAGTCGAGATTAAGTTTTTGGCGACGTTGCCCGGGAATTGAAGTGAAAATTGTAAAGAATCTATTGATTTTAAAGAAAATTTCTATTTTTAGAAAGTCTTATTTAAACATTAAAAGTTATTGTATCTTATTTTTGTGTGTGTTTAGTTTTATTTTATTTATGTTAGTGTATGCGTAGTTCAAGTTCTGAAGGACCAGTGCCCTACAATTCTGAATTAGAGAGAAATGTTAAAAAATCAAAAAAATCAAAAAAATTAAAAATCTTCAAAAATCTATAAAAATTACAGAAATGTCAAACCAAAATGCTGAAATTCATCTAGAGTTTAGGCCTTTAAGAGATTATGCCAACCCTACTGTAGATGAAGTTCCTTGTAGTGTTCAAAAACCTACGGTAGTGGTTAATTCATTTGAGCTTAAACCTGCTATTATCCAAATTGTATCAAATAATCAGTTTGGGGGATCACCAACTGAAGATCCAAATTTACATCTTGCCAATTTTCTAGAATTTTGCGCTATATTTAATTATGATGGTGTGTCATATGATGTCATAAGACTTAGGTTATTTCCTTTCTCACTGAGGGATAAACCTAAGATGTGGTTGAAGTCATTAGCACCTGAATCTATGAGAACTTGGGGTGATTTAGCACAAAAATTCCTTGCTAAATATTTTCCAGCATCAAAAACTGTGAAGCTTAGAAATGATATTACATCTTTTAATCAGTTTGAATGGAAATCAATTTATGAAGCATGGGAATGATTTAAATATCTCTTAAGAAAGTGTTCACACCATGCTATACCAGATTAGCTAATAATTTAAACTTTTTATAATGGATTAATTGGATCTCTTAGATCAATTATCGATGCCGCTGCTGGTGGTTCATTGATGTCAAAACCATTTCATGACGCCTATGCTTTAATTGAAGAAATGACTACTAATAATTTTCAATGGCCTTCTAAGAGGGTGAATCCAAAGAAAGTAACCAATATTAATGAATCTAATGCATTTACTATGTTAGCAAATCAAGTTGTTGTAATTTCAAGGAAGCTAGACAAATTTGGAATGAATTTTTCTCAACCAATTTAAATGATTGAAGAGAATTCATTAGGACAAATGGTAGATTCTCAAGCATCATTAGAAACTTTGAATGACATAAATAATAAGCAGAATAACCCATATTCAAATTATTATAACCTAGGTTGGAAGAATCATTCCAACTTTAACTGGAATAATAATTCTGGTGGTAATAATTGGCAATGGAGGGACAACCAAGTAAACCCATTGAGAAATTGGAACAACTAAGGGAATAATAATTATAGATTTACTTGTCCTCCAAGTTTAAATAGTAATTCATAATTTAAGGAGAAGAATTTGTCTATAGAAGAAGTGGTGTTACAAATGGGAAACCAATTACAAAGTCAAGGAGCTACAATTAGAAATATTGAGAATTAACTTGGGCAAATAGCAAATTCATTAAGTAATAGATCCCAAGGAACACTTCCTAGCAATACTAAATTAAATCCAAAAGACCAGAATAAAGAGCAAGTAAAAGCCGTTGAACTTAGAAGCAGAAGAGAGTTAGAAGGTAGGATTCAAAAAGAAATTGAAGTAGAGAGAGAAGAAATTGAAGAATCAAAAGAGGACGCTCCGAAAGATTCTAGAAGTAGAGAGAGAAGAAATTGAAGAATCAAAAGAGGACGCTCCAAAAGATTCTGAAAGACTGATTTCTTCACTGAAAATTGATTTAGAAAAACCACCACATCCATTTCCTCAAAGACTTCAGACCTATTTCTCCACTAAAAATTGATTTAGAAAAACCACCACCTCCATTTCCTCAGAGAATTTGTCAACAAGAAGTTGGATAAGCAATTTTCAAAATTTCTAGAAATATTTAAGAAGCTTACAATTAATATTCCATATGCAGAAGCCTTAGAACAAATGTTGAGCTATGTAAAATTTATGAAGGATATTCTCAACAGAAAAATGAAGTTTGAAGATAATGAGACTGTTGCACTTAATGAGGAGTGCAGTTATGTAATTTAGAAGAAACTTTCTGAAAAGCTTAACGATCCTGGTAGCTTTACAATTCCATGTGAAATAGGAGACAAATTTTATGGGAAAGCTTTATGTGATTTAGGTGCAAGCATTAACCTTTTGTATGTTTTATTTTATTTTATTTTATTTTTTTTTATTTTATTTTATGTTAGTGTATGCGTAGTTCAGGTTTTGAAGGACTAGTGCCCTGTGATTCTGAATTAAAAATAACTATTAGAAAAATAAGAAAAACTAAAAAAATTAAAAATCTTGAAAAATAAAAAAAAAAATTACAAAAATGGTAAACCAAAATGTTAAAATGCTGAAATTCATCAAGAGTTTAGACCTTTAAGAGATTATGTCAACCCTACTGTAGATGAACATCATTGTAGTATTCAAAAACCTACTATAGTGGCAAATTTATTTGAGCTTAAACCTGCTATTATCCAAATGATATCAAATATCAATTTGGGGGACCACCAACTGAAGATCCAAATTTACATCTTACCAATTTTCTAGAATTGTGTGCTACATTTAAATACGATGGTGTTTGAGATGATGTCATAAGACTTAGGTTATTCCTTTCTCACTGAGGGATAAAGCTAAGATGTGGTTGAATTCGTTAGCACCTGGATCTATCAGAACTTGGGGTGATTTAGCACAAAAATTACTTGCTAAATATTTTTCACCATAAAAAACTATGAAACTTAGAAATGATATTACATCTTTTAATCCGCTTGAAAGGGANTATATATATATATATATATATATATATATATATATATATATATATATTTGCAGGAATTAAAGCATGCTCGTAGTGAAATTAAAGAGTACAATTTGAGGTGTGTCTACCAGATCCTATCTCATATCTTGGTGGTTCCAAATTTTGAGGTTGATTTCATTAACCAAATCATAATAAGTCCAGATGTCCTTCAAGATTTCTAAATGATTATGAAGAAGTCTTGGGTAATACCCTAGACATTTCATAGTCCCTGGAATTATCTTGAGTTTGTTTTTGTCTTACTGTGTTTGCTATATAGTTCATCCAGTTAATGCCCCTATGCTTAATGAATTATGATGTTTTGATTATCTCTTAAGTGGGGTAATTATTACTTGATATCTCACTTATGAATTATATGGGTAAAGGCTCTTGGGGGCAACTTAACTTGATTAATTAATTCGACCTTAATGAATGGGCTTATAGTGTTTTGGAAGGTTTTAAATTAATTATAAGTTATTTTCTAAATCCCATTAGATAAAATTTTGATTAAGCCTAGTTCACTGATCAGCCGCTAAGACTTAATGGGTAGATTTATAATTTTAAGGAAAATGATTTTTTTTAAATATTTATGTTTTTAATCCTTATCATGAATTATAAAGTATCTAAAAATCATTAGTTGGGGGTTTAAAAATTACTGAGTTATGATCTTCCAAAATCAAACCCCTCACCTTAATATCTCCCTATTTAAATATTCTTCCGAATTTCATTAATTTTGAAAAATTACACATTTATTCTTTATAAGATCAAAGTGAGATTGGTTACAACCACTTATCCCTTTTATATTCCAATCATCAAAACATATCAATTAAGATTATTTATTTTCCATTTAGCCCTTTGGTTAAGCCTAAATATTAATTAAGCCTTAAATTCCAAAATTACCCTTTTGCCCCTAAGGCCTTAACACCCTATAATTCATTAAATTAGACTCAAATGACTTGAAAATTTTATGTTACCTCACTCATGGTTAATAAAAACATCAGAGAAGAAAATGCAATTTTTCTAAATTTATTAAATTTTTATAATTATTTTTAATGCAAAAATAGGGATTTTGAATGAAAATTTAATAACTCCATCAAATTAAAACTTTCGTCCTTAAGAAAATTATTAGTGGTTAACCTAAGTTAGAGGACCACTTGGACCAATTTTCATGATTTTTAGAGTTTTAATTTAATTATTCAAATTATTTATTTATTTTGAGCATTATTTATTTATAAAATAATATTTCAGTGGAAAATCAAGTTTTATATTTTTATTAAATATCTTTAAGTCTAAGGGACCCAAAGAATTAAATTATATATTTTTGTGACTTATATTTTACTTATTAGAATTATTTTAGTGAAAAAATTAGAGAAAATTCTTTTTTAAGCCTTTAAAATTAACATCTTAACTTTGAAAGTTAGGAAAATTATTTTAATTGGTCCCAAGTGATCAGGAAGCCAAAAGTGACATTTTGTTGTGTTTTTACCACTTTGCAATTTCTATGATTTTTAATTAATTTTTTAACTATTTAAATTCCCAAAAATAGTTCAAAAATGATGTATTTATTTTAATTGCAATTTTATTTTTTTAGATTCCTCTGGTCATGAGAAGCTCCCAAAATCAATTTGGTAATTTTTAAGTTGTATTTTAATTATTAAAATTATTTTAATGTCAAAAATGTGATTTTACTTAATTAATCTATTTGAGTGGTCAAATTAACTCCTCTAACATTAAATTTCAATGTAGAATAGTTTTTATGTTATGTATATTTATAATTACTCCAAATTAAATTTATTTTCATTTTTAGGGTTGGTGACAATTAGGGTTATTTTTAATGAGTTAAATCAAGTTTATATTTTTCCTAGGATCCTCTGATCATAGTGAACCTAACAAAACAAGTTTTGCAATTTTTTGATGAGCATTTTGATGATTATAATTTTTATACCAAAACAGGGGCTATTAACTTAAAAATTAGATATCTCTTGTTAGAAATGCCCCCTGACCTTGGAAAAATTAGGAGAGATGCCTAACAATAGAGAAATCAAAAGCCTCATGGTCCCGTGTCATGGTAAAATGTCTATGCAAATGGAGAATCAAAATAAGGCAAACACATTTTAATTAATTAAAAAAAATACATGGATTAAATGGACATGAAAATATTTCCACATTGTTCTCCTCTGTTCACTGAGCAAGAC
The DNA here is from genome assembly GCA_002079205.1 of Phalaenopsis hybrid cultivar. NCBI lineage: Eukaryota > Viridiplantae > Streptophyta > Magnoliopsida > Asparagales > Orchidaceae > Phalaenopsis > Phalaenopsis hybrid cultivar. Next base: position 90,102 of record JXCR01137683.1, on the reverse strand, counting down.
AATATTTTTATTTTATTTTTGTGATTTTTCTACACAAAGATATGGATTTTTGAAATTCTGACTATTTATTTAAATAAGAAAATCTATATTTTCCTCTTAAGTGACGCGGCGCCACACAATCCTACGACGGCTCCGAAGCTCCACGTGGCGTACTCACATTCGGCTTCACTACTTGAGTCAACCGCCACGCATCTCCTCTATACCGCTCCATCCTCTCTTTGAGCGCGATCTCGTCTATCCATCCATTAAGCGCGTGATACACCTATAATATATAGTGTTTTTAGCACATTTTTATACCTATTTTTGAGACATTGCGCTTTAATGGAAGGTATTTTTATGTTTTTTCTTTCAAGTACAAGTAAAAAAGTGAAAAATGCTTAAAGAGTGAAAAAGGATCAAATTCAAATAGGTGAAAATTGTGTTAAAGTGTTTTGGGGCCTAAGTGTCAAATCTGGCGCTTAAGCGCTTGTTAAATAGAGAAGGTCGTGCCTAAGCGCCAGAGGCAGTTATTTGATGAGTAAATTCAGTTTTGCAAATTTTGAAGAGGTATTTGAGGCACCTTTTGGCATAAATAGGTGGTTACAACCATAAAGGACGAAAATTCTTGTGAAAGGAGACATCTCTTGGGAAAAATACATCAAATCAAGACATATTTTGAAGAGATACCAAGGCACCTATTGGAAATTTATAAAAGAAGGAAGATTGAAACTTTGTGTGTGTGTGTGTGCTTGAAAAGAGAAAGTTTTGAAAGTTCTCAAAGAAATTGGGGAGTTAGTTTGGAGAGATTTTCAGGGACCACACCAAATATTGACTTTATTCTTTCTGTTTTTAGTTTTTTATATTAAGATTCAGGCACCACAAAATTTACTTTTTTTCCTTTTTGTTTTTAGTTTTATTTTGAGAGTTTAAAGTGATGTAAAAGAGAAGAGATTCAAAGGAACTTCAAGAGTTTGGTGGAGGATTTGAGATAAGTTTTATCTTTTGTTTTTTACTACTTTTGGTTTTAATTGAGACTTATTGTTGGTTTGATAATGATCTCTACTTTTAAACTAAAGTGCAGTTTTTTTTTCTCCATGAATTCTGAGTAGTTTTCCTTAACTTTCTTCTTAAAATGATAAGTAATTAAGTATTGGATGGAAGTTGTGGAAAGTATTAATCTTTAATATTGGAAGAAGTTGTAATGCTTTAAAACCATGTACTTCATTTACATCTTGATTTGGCCAATCCATNATATTTTGAAGAGATACCAATGCACCTTTTGGAGAATTATAAAAGAAGGAAGATTGAGACTTTAAAAGGGGTTCTGAAAGTACTGGGAAAGTTTTGAAAGTTCTAAAATTGGGGAACTAGTTGGAGGATTTTCAGGCACCACTTATTTATCTTTTTTATTTTAGTTTTATATTGAGAGTGTTGTAAAGAGAAGAGATTCAAAGGAACTTCAAGAGTTTGGTGGAGGACTTGAAATAAGTTTTTATCTTTTGTTTTAGACTACTTTTAGTTTTAATGGAGACTTGTTGTTGGTTTTAAAATGATTTCTACTTTTAAACTAAAGTGTGGATTTGTTTTCTCCTTTTAATCAAGACTTGTTGTTGGTTTGACAATAATTTCTTCTTTTAAACTAAAGTGTGATTTTATTTTCTCCATAGATATGAGTAGTTTTCTTTATCTTTCTTCTTAAAATGATAAGTAATTAAGTTTTGGATGGAAGTACTGAGTATTTTTTTCTTCTTAAAATGATAAGTAATTAAGTGTTGGATGGAAGTTGTGGAGAGTATTGATCTTTAAAGAGACTTCTTAGTGGTTTGGCAATGATTTCTACTTTTAAACTAAAGTGTGGTTTTATTTTCTCAATGTATTCTGAGTAGTTTTCTTTATTTTTCTACTTTTAAACTAAAGTGTGTTTTTTTTTTCTCCATGGATTCTGAGTAGTTTTCTTTATCTTTCTTCTTGAAATGATAAGTAATTAAGTGGTTTTGTTTTCTCCATGGACTTTGAGTAGTTTTCTTTATCTTTCTTCTTAAAATGATAAGTAATTAAGTTTTGTAGATTTTGAGTAGTTTTCTTTATCTTTCTTCTTAAAATGATAAGTAATTAAGTTTTAGATTTTGAGTAGTTTTCTTTATCTTTCTTCTTAAAATGATAAGTAATTAAGTTTTGGATGAGACTTTAATCAAGACTTGTTGTTGGTTTGACAATAATTTCTTCTTTTAAACTAAAGTGTGATTTTATTTTCTCCATAGATATGAGTAGTTTTCTTTATCTTTCTTCTTAAAATGATAAGTAATTAAGTTTTGGATGGAAGTATGTTGGTTTGACAATGATTTCTACTTTTAAACTAAAGTGTGGTTTTGTTTTCTCCATGATTTTTGACAATGATTTCTTCTTTTAAACTAAAGTGTGGTTTTGTTTTCTCCATGGATACTGAGTATTTTTTTCTTCTTAAAATGATAAGTAATTAAGTGTTGGATGGAAGTTGTGGAGAGTATTGATCTTTAAAGAGACTTCTTAGTGGTTTGGCAATGATTTCTACTTTTAAACTAAAGTGTGGTTTTATTTTCTCAATGTATTCTGAGTAGTTTTCTTTATTTTTCTACTTTTAAACTAAAGTGTGTTTTTTTTTTCTCCATGGATTCTGAGTAGTTTTCTTTATCTTTCTTCTTGAAATGATAAGTAATTAAGTGGTTTTGTTTTCTCCATGGACTTTGAGTAGTTTTCTTTATCTTTCTTCTTAAAATGATAAGTAATTAAGTTTTGTAGATTTTGAGTAGTTTTCTTTATCTTTCTTCTTAAAATGATAAGTAATTAAGTTTGACAATGGAGTCTGATTAGTTTTCTTTATCTTTCTTCTTAAAATGATAAGTAATTAAGTTTTAGATGAGTTGTGGAGAGTATTGATCTTTAATGTTGGAATAAGTTGTGATGATTTAAATCCATGCACTTCTTCTTGATTTGGCCAACTAGATGTTAAAATTTGTTGTGAGAACATGTAAGAACTGAGATGGTATTGTCTCAATCAATTTGGAAAGAATCACATGAGGTTGTATGAATGAGAATGTAGTTCATATGATTGAGTGCAAATAGGTAGAAAGAATCACATGAGGTTGTATGAATGAGAATGTAATTCATATGATTTAGTGCAAATAAATTTGGAAATAATGTTAAAATTTGTTGTGAGAACATGTAAGAACCGGGCTGGTATTGTCTAAGTCAACAATTGGTTTAAAATTTATTGTGAGAACATGTAAGAACCGGACTGGTATTGTCTCAGTCAACAATTAGAAAGAATCGAATGAGTTGGATGAATTGCGTATTGTCTCAGTCAATAATTGGAAAGAATCACATGAGGTTGTATGAATGAAAATGTAATTCTTATGTCAGTCAACAATTGGAAAGAATCCCATGAGGTTGTATGAATGAGAATGTAGTTCATATAATTTAGTGCAAATAAATAGGAAAATATTCATTGAAGGGTGTAGAGTTAGAGGACTTTAAAGTGACAAGTTAAAGCCCCCAACTTAGTTTATTGCTCAATTAAAAATTGGAAAGAATCACATGAGGTTGTATGAATGAGAATGTAGTTCATATGATTGACAGTAAACAATTAGAAAGAATCACATGAGGTTGTATGAATGAGAATGTAATTCATATGATTTAGTGGCTGGTATTGTCTCAGTCAACAATTGGAAAGAATCACACGAGATTGTATGAATGAGAATGTAGTTCATATGATTGAGTGCAATAGGGAAATATTCATTGAAGGGTGTAGAGTTAGAGGACTTTAAAGTGACAGGTTAAAGCCTCCAACTTGGTTTATTATTTTAGGTTCTGATACGAGATGTTATCCCCCAGGTGAAGCGAATCGAGGGAACTCTAGAGTGAGAGCTAAAATCTTCCCTACCTAGCCGGTCTTCAGAGATATTCAAACTTTAAATTAGCCAATGTTCTTTATAGGATCTCAAATAAAGGTAAAAAATATTATTGCTCCTATTTGACACGACACAATATGCATAATTACATAACAAAGTTCTTATACGTATTACCGATTCATGATAAGGAGAAAGATATTTTCATATTTAGTGCTTTTCTTCTACAAAAACTTTTATCTTTTTAAGTTTGTTCTATTTTTGTCAAAATATTAAAATTACCAAAAATATTTAAACTCTCTTTACTACAAAAACATCTTTAGTTTAAATAATTTTCTATTTTAAAAATATAAAGTTTTCTAAAAAGTGCATATTGCATATCTTCCCTATGGATTCGATATTGAGTTCTTAATCAAAAAGTTTTATGTTACTTGATAACAATACGTATACTTGCGTAGTATCCCAATATATATTAATTAAAAGTTAAATTCTTATTTTTCTTTAAGATCAACTTTTGGTTTTGTTGCAAAATAAGGAAATATAAGTGAAAAATAAAATCAGAATTATTGTTATACTGTTGCATATAAGCAGTTTCGGGATCAGGACTTTTATGAATAAACTTGGTTTAACTAATTGTCACTAAAAATGAAACGTAATTAAATTGGACAAAATATAAAAGTAAATGACACAAAAAAATATTCTCAACAGTAATTTGATATCAGAGGAGCTCCCCATAAAAATTTTAAGTCAATTAGAATTAATTTGACTACCAAAATGGATTGATTAAGTGAAATTATATTTTTTGCACTAAAATAATTATAATAAATATAATATAACTAAAAAAATTACCAAATTGGTTTTGGGAGCACATAATGATGAGAGGAACCTAAGAAAAATGAAAGTGGAATTAAAATAAATATTTCATTTATAAGCCATTTTTAAATATTTAAATAAATAAATATTAGTTAAAAATCATAAAAATTGTAAAAATTGTAAAAACACACTAAAATGTCACATTTGGCTTCATGATCACTTAAGACCAATTAAAATAATTTTCCCTATTTTCTAAGTCAAGATATTAATTTTTAAAGGCCTAAAATGAATTTTCTTTAATTATCCCTAAAATGATTCAAATAATTACAATATAAACAATTAAAATATGATATTTTTTTAGTTGGGTTCCTTGAACTCAGAGAGATTTAAAAAAATATAAAATTTAATTTTCCACTTAAATAATATTTTATATTTAATTAATACTTAAAATAAACAAATAATTTTAATAATTAAATTAAACCTCTAAAAATCATGGAAATTGATCCAAGTGGTCCTCTATTCTAGGTAAACTTTCAGTAATTTTCTTAAGGACAGAGGTTTTCTTTTGGTTGAGTTATTGAATTTTCATTAAAAATCCCTATTTTTGCATAAATAATTGTAAAATTAAATAAATTAAGAAAAGTCACATTTTCTCCTTTGATGTTTAAATTATCCCATGAGTGGAAAGCTTAAAAATTTTAAAGTCTTTGAGTTTGATTTAATGAATTATGAGGTGTTAAAACCTTATGGACAAAAGGGTAATTTTGGAATTTAAGCCTTAATTAATATTTATGCCTAACCAAAGGCTAAATGGGCGATAAATGATCTTAATTGACATATCTTGATGATTGAAACATAAAAGGGATAAATGGTAGCAACCAATCTCAGTTTGGTCTCAATAAGGATAAATTTGTAATTTCTCAAATTAATGAAATTTGGAGGAGCAATTAAATAAAAAGATATTGAGGTTGGTGTTTAACTTTAGAAGATCATAATTTAAAACATTGATTAATGGTTTTAAAATCATTTATTATTCTTGATAAGGTTTAAAAGTATAAATATTCAAATTTTCCTAAAAAGTACAAATCAACCCAGTAGGTTTTACGGGCTTAGTACTGAACTAGGCTTAATCAAAAAAATTTTTAATGAGGTTTAGGAAATGACCAATAATTAATTTGAAACTTTTTTAAAACACTACAAGCCCATCTTTGAAAATCAAACCTACTGAGTCAATTAATTAAGCTAAATTTCCCTTAAGGGACTTTACCCGTATAATTTATAAATGAAACATCAAGTGATAATTACCCCACTTTAAGGGATAATCAAAACATCAAGGTTCATTGAGCATAGGGGTAAGAATTGGGTGAACCATATAGCAGACATAATTAGTCCAAAATGAACTCAAAATGATTCGAGGAACTGCGAAATTTCTAGTGGGAATCTCGGAGGACACTTGGACATATTATGATTTGCTTAATGGAATCACCCCCACAGATGAAAAAATTGGACCCACTAAGGTACAACATAGGATAAAATAGAGATACCTCAAACCTGTGTTCTCTACTTTCCCTCCAAAATTATACATATGCTTTGCAAGTTCTGACCTTTCAAGTGGAGGAACGAGAAGAATCAACAGGTACACTGTTAAGTTAAGGCATTACAAATTACTTTGTTTATCTGCACCTCTTGTTTCCTACCCATAAACTTGCATGTTAAACAATAAGGCCACCATGTATGTCAAAGCTAAAACTTTTAGGATAGCCACAGACAAAACAACAAAAATGAAAACTGCAACTAAAGCAAAATGTCACTATCGGATGATCTGGAATCCCTCGGAGGAGGTAATCTATGGTTGTTAACCAAATTTCCCATGGTCTAAATGAAAGTATGGAACTCATTAAGTTGAGTTTAATAAATTCCTTTGTACTAAGTGAATCTAAAAAAATAGCGGTGTCAGAATGAAAGAACCGTGTGATCCTAACCGGTGTCACTCTAACCAACTTTAACATTCCCTATAATATTTAAAATAACCATAACCTTAGGAAACATTTGATTTGGCATCAGGACTTGACACATTAGAAAACTTAAACTCACTACAATGAGGAGATGGAAGCTAGTATTATGGGCAGCACAACCATCTTCAACAGCAAGAGGATCTACAACGACATACTCACCTTAGAAATTAAACAACATACCATATGATTTTGAGGTCATCCGCCTAGTGTGACATAAGTCCTCAACTTTTCTTTAGGCCTTTGTATGGCTTTGTTATACAATATAAGCCCTAATTCACCTTAGGATTCTGAGTTGTCGTTTGTCACGACTTAAATCCTCACATCTTCTAGGCTATTTGTGTGATCGTTTCAGACAAATGTAAGCCCTAATTAATAAAATTGCAGGATGAAACACATAATTTCTTCTTGAAGTTGATGTCAAACCATAGGATAGCTTTGAAATTCACCAAGGTTCTCCTCATGATCCATGACATCCTCTAGTTCTTCTTCCTTTGGATTCCAAAAATAAAATGTTCAAAATTTGAGCTATTCCCCTTTCACACCTCTTTGAACGATCTCTTTGAAAATTCCTATCCTTTGAAATTCTTGAAGACAATATCCCCTAACTTTTATCGAGAATTTTTTTTGGTGACTTTAGTTATCTAAGATATAAGTAACTATATGGGTTTGCCTTTATAAGAAACTTTCAAGAACCCAGCTTAATATAAACCCTATTTAATTTTTTGTATTAAATAGGGGAACTTGTCGATCAATATAAAAAATGATTTTTCGTTGATTTAATCGGATGTCATAAATTCATTAATTTATTTGATCGAGCCTCACCAATAAGTAGTGTGTCTACCATTCGGGATAAATGCATTGCTTGTTGTATTAGGTTTGTTTATTTAAACTACTGAGGATATGAAATCAGTTCGGTCTTGTAATTTTAAAATTTAAAGTACTATTTTTCCCAAATTATATGTACATAAAATAAACTAAATTGAGCATTGGAATAGTCATTTCAGCGACCAACAACTTCAATCTCCAAACCAACTTTTTAGTGTCGACAAGGGTATTTATATTTTATTTTTAAGATTTTTCTACACCAAGTTATGAACGTTTAAAATTTCAGCACTTAATTAAATCCAAATATACCGTATTTATCTACTTATCCACACAGCACTGATTAGATCCTCGAAGGCTCCAAAAGACCACATGGCACACTCTTATAAAGGCTAGATGTGCTTCAAAAATTAGGGTTTCACCTTCATTTTGAATTCCATCATACCCATCTCAATCCGTTCAATAACATCAAACCAATTTTCAACTTACGCTTTGAATTTAAACTTACAAACTTAACCTCTCAAGCTATACTCATTTAGCTTATTACCAAACTCTGCAATACCAACAAAAAAATCAATCCCTTATGTAAGACTTTCTCCCTGGATGACTAATCTCCCTATTTGGGTCATTTCTTGACACATTATCATTGAATTATTAGACTCATCTCGTTAAGCTCAACTCTTCCAAAAATCCAAATGTGATCCCTCCTTTACCTCTGAAACCCTTAAGCCCGCTTGCAATCTATATAATGTTGATCATTATATTAATCGATAGATCTCTTTATGACTCATGAATCTCAAGATATAATTAACTAAAAGGGCTTTCCCTTTTATGAAACTATACCACATAATAAAATAAACCTTATCTTGCATCTATAACATAAGGAAAAAATGTGGTTCTGCAAAATTATAAAAATTTTCATCTTCCAAATGAACAGGCTCAATTTAAGATAATATTTCCTCTCCTTAAGGTGGTGTATTATTCTTTAAATATAGTACATGGTCATATAGATATAATTATTTTGAGTGTTCAATGGTGTGGAGACATAAAACATCCTCCACGTAGGCTTTGTCTGGCAACTCTATAGACAAATAATTCTCTCTCCATGCTTTATAGTTATTTATGATCTATCGATAGTGTTTGTACTCCTTACAAATTCAAGCTACCTATCCTCCTGTTGGATTTTCAAAATTATGAATGGGTCTACAAAGCTTAATTGAATTATTAGTTTCACCCAATATCTTATATCTTCATGCTCTTTAACCGCTCATTTGAACTCTATTTAATGACTTGGGCTCTAAGAACATGCTTTTTCGTCCATTTTCTGTGATGAAATATTTTTATATCTCAATTTAATTAAAAATTCAAAAAATCTATACTGTACTATGTTCAAATATTTTCCATACCCCATTACAGAAAAGATGTATCCTAAACTCATATTCTTCCTTGGAAATGAAAGTAATGTGGCCATTGATCCAAGTTATTTAATTGGTGGGTCTCTGATTAAGTTCATAAAGGGCATTGATGATTTAAATTTTCTGGTAATAGACCCTTGAAACATTAATAACACGGAATCTTTAATGAAATTTGATATCAAATATGATGAAGATACCTTACCCTTGAAAAAGATAGCCATTGAGATTGCCTTGTTATGACATCTATTGCTATTCTGAGGGTTCTTCAAAATTTTATAGAGATAGAAATTAGTAAACTTCTAAATCAATCCATGAGTTACTCAAATACTTGATAGTCTTTAAGTTTAATTAGTCATATGAAGAGATTCTTGTGACACAACCCGCAATTACACAATTATTTAAATTCATAAATATGGCCAAAAACTTGACTCAAATTATATTAAGTGGCTAGTGTGCAAAATCAAATATTATATAAAGATGATAAAAAGGGTTTACACAATAGGGGTACTACACAAGTATACATTTAATTTCAAGTAATATAGGATTTTCTTTAAAAACCCTAATATCGAACTCACAAAGATAACCAAAACTCTTATAAAATTGGCTTAAAAAAAGCTACTTTTAACTGTAGAAAACTTATATAAGAAATGATTGCATGTTTTTGTGGAATATCTAATCCTATAGAATTAATGGAGTGCTGGAATGCTTAGGAAATGCAAAATGTAAATGCAAGAAAATTTAAAACTGTTTTCTATTGTAAAGTTACCACTACTCTAAACTAATAATGAACGAAGAGTTCAAATTTGTATAAAACTTCCTTCCCCTTGCAATGAGTTTATAATTAGTGTAGGAAAATAATTTTTAAAATGTAACTAAGTTATTGTGCCAAATAGGAGAAATTTTATTATTTACCCTCTGTCAAGTGCATAATGAATGTTGGCTAAACCATAGTTTGGTCTCTCAACCTATGATTAGGCTAGGCCAAAGTGGGTATTTTTAGTCTATCACCCTAAAATCTCCATTTCTACGTCCATCAAAACTTATTTCCCTATTTATTTTCCCTTAATGTTAAGGACTACATTCTCATCCATGAGCTAAATGTGATTCTTACTTTGTTGGAACATAGCCCATTTTGGGACAATATAATTTACAATAAATTATAACAACCCTATTTGTCAGATTGACAAGAAAATAAAGCATAAAGTTTGAATCATCATAATTTATGAAATTTTAAAAGAACTTCTACTAAACTACACTCCTACACATAATTATTCCTCATTGTGGGGAGAAATACAAAAGAAACTACTTAAATCTCATGAGGAAGAAACAAAAAAAAACATTGATTTTTAGATAAATAAAAGTTTACAAGACAAGACAAAGTAATATTAACAATGTACACAACTTATCTTAAACTTTTTCCAAAGCAATCCTTCAAATTCATTTGAATCCCTCACTCTCCTTTTAATTCACTCTAAATTTAGAATCTGCAGTGAAGAAAATGTCTCTCACTTTTCCTCTTCTCCTCCAAATCTAAAGAAAGCCTCTAAGACTTTCTTCTCTCTGGGAAGAATCCACTTCTCTACAAAAGACTCCCTTTTTCTCTTCCAAAAGTCTCCTTTTTGAATCTCTAGAAGTATCTTTAAATAGAGCTATCAAAACTCCCAAGCATTTCTTCAAGCACCTCTTCAAAATTCATCCAAATTCAATGGATCTTCTAGATAACCATCTCTAGCACCTAAGCGTCAGGCACTCTTTTGGCTGGCGCATAGGTGTCCGATCAACATTGGCCTTTTTGCTTCAACTGACTCTAACTTGCTCCATTTTCATTCCATTTGCTCCATTTATTCTACTTAGTGTGCCTAAAAAAAACCATCAAAAATACCATTCATTAGAAAAGTAATATTATTTAAAATTGGCGTTATGTTTAAATAAAAGCAACATATTTTAGGCATGTCATCCTGCACAAACTAAAACACAATGACAAAATCAAAATAAAAGGTGTCATAATTGTATTGCAAAAGTGATAGGATAAATTGATTCCTGTAAAATTGATTCACTTGAAACTTTTATTTTCATTAGAAGGAATAGTTTCATTCACTCTCTGCTTTAGCGAGGAAAGGAAATCTCTGCAAAATAGTTGAATCAACTTCACCTTTGTTTAGGTATGAAACTCTTAGTGAAAAAAAAGAAAGCTCATGTAGCTCAACTCAGCAAAATATTTGAAAGTATTAAAAAACAATAAGGATCATTTATTGTAGAAATCCTCCTTGTCATAGGTGATGTTGTGCACTAGAAATAGAAAAGAAAGATATTCTTACATAGTAGAAGTGTGAGATACAAAAATACAATAGGTAATGAGACTGTACTTACTAGGTCCAAGTAATCAAGGTAGCTCGTCACATTATTATCATTTTATCCCTAATATTGATTACCACCTTAAGAATCTATTGTCATCATAAGACATATTTAAATGACATGGATTCCACATCAATTATAACCTAATGCTCCTCCTACATTTTACTATATTTTCAAAATGACAAGGTAAAGAAACCAATGAGGGTTATCAAGCCAAGACTTGAATTTTGTGTATCACCACATCAAATAGATAAAACTAAAGTAAGCACTTAATTTCTCCCCACTTCACCTGCTTGTAAGAAGTTACCATAAATTAAAGAAGTAATTGACCCTGAACTTGAGTAAATCTTAAAAAAATGGAGATAAAAAAACATGAAATTAAAAAAATCAATACTTTATTTGATCAAGACTATGTTAAGAAACAAATTCACGAAGAAGATGAACTTTGTACTAACCAAGTGTCTTCGGATTTTCAAATTAATCAAAAAATTTTTAGAGGCCAACTAATTCATGAAATAATGAATGAATTGGAAGCCAATTTTAAACAACTTAGAAAAGATGAAGAAGAAATCTTACCAGTTAAATGTGCTACCATCATGGTTATCAAAACTACATCTTCTTTAAGAGAATGAGAAGATGATAACGACTCCTAGGATGTTTTAGTTGAGGAAGGTAAGACAATACACCCAGCCCAACATTTTAGGAATCAGTTAAAGCAAAAGGATTAACAGATAGTGGCACGAGAGAAAAGGATGAAAGAGATACTAGTCTCAGCCCCTCAATTTCAAAATTAAATTTCTGCTTTAATAAAGGAAAAAGTGGAGAAACATAAAGTTGTATGCATAACCGAAAAACCAAAAAATAATGACAGCTAGGGATGAACCTACAAGAATAACTAAGAGTTATAAGCTAAAAATGTGATATTTCTATAGAACATTTTTCCATATATTTATATATTTTCTACTGATATCATGCTTAAGCGGGACATTTTTGTCTTAGTTATGGAGGTAATAAGGTGGATGTGAATGTTGAGTGGAAAAGAGTGGAAAACAACAAAATAAGGGGGGTTTTAAGACCATCACACCTGTGCCAAATTATGGCGGCCCCGCTTTAGCTCTAGTACACACACACTATTCACAGTGTGCTTTCGCTCTCTCTAAAGCACCCGCTTCAATTCAAGCTTACCCGTGCGCATCCCACTGCCCAAGGCTCTACACACCTGCACTGTAGACATAACACACCCGAGCCGGAGCAACGCGCCAACATTGGAATCACAACACACCTGCACCCGACCCACTAAAACTTATTTGTCAAAAATTTTCTCTCTTTCGACGAGCCCTATCTATATATTTGCTTTTAAGGATGAATTTAGGGATCTTAAGTACATGATGGTTGTAATAAAGATAGGGTACTATTCAAATCTAATAAAATTTAAATTTGAGTTTTAATTCAAGCCTGAATTATTTTGGACTTAAAACAAGCCTGATATAAATTAAACTTGACTTAATCCAAGATCATTAATTTTATTCAACTTGGTCTAACCTAAGTTAATTCTAATCTACTTGATGAATGATTGATTCAATAATTTAGTGAGTTAATGCAAAGTGAAGTCAGTTTAGTTCAACTTTAGTTAAACTAAGCCAACCTAATTTATGTTACCTCAGATTACTTATAGGCTCACTTCAAATAAATTCAACCAAACTTAAACTAATAAAAACCAACCTAGACCAAGGTGACTGGAGGTTAAATAGGGTTTGACTTCTCATAAGAGAACAAAACACACTTAGTCTCAATTAGGGATAGTTTGGGTCAAAATAATATCAAGCCAACTTGAACAAAAATGAAATAAAATTCACCCTAAAAGCTACTAGAACTTACAATTTAAACAAAAAAATGCAACTTGGCTTGAGAAGGTATTTTGGAGGAGGCTATCTATGACTACCGACAAAATACAATCCAATCACTTTTGACAAATCAAACTGCAAACTTCAATGACCTGGGAAGACGGAACCATGGGATCTTGATTGGGTCATCTCAAACATAAATAAATAATGACAACAAATAAAAATAAAAATTAATCAGTTAATAAGATTTAAGCAACCAAAAATTTTCAACCCCTAAAATCTGAAAAGGACATTAAAACTTCAATGAAAACTTAATGATCAAAGATCATCGAACATAACTTCAACCCATCCTATCTTACTTTATGAAGATCTCTTAGTTAACTCAATCTATGGTTGCTAACAAGAATCTTTTGGTCAGTGCTGGTTTAACCACTTCTCAGACTAAGCAAACTAGGGTACCTGACATCCCCAGGACGATGGAGCCATACACGTCTTGACCAGTTTGTCTAAAATTTAAAAATTAATTAACTAACTAAATCAATAAATGAAAATATATTTTTCCATTAGCTTTACATTGCAGGACTATGAAAGACTTTTTTAAGTGGTTTTTTGTTAAAATATCAAGTCAAGCTTCATCACTTAAGTCCCATTAGACCTCCTTCTACTTGTTTTTCTTGTCTTAAATTTTTGTTGTGTCAAACTCAAGCTTCTTCTCACAAGTTTTTCACCTTTTTGGGTTTTTCATTCTTTTTCCTTTTTTTTCTTGTTCTTTTTCTGGTGAGAATTACTATATTTGGTTGACAACTTTTTCTTTTCTTTTCTTTTTTTAATTGTGGAGGGAATAATATTTCTTAAGAAGTTAAAACTCAATGCTCGACATTTTAAGGCTCCACCCCCAAATTATCTTTTCTAGTTAAAACTTATGGTCACATTAATTTTATTAAAATAAATTGAAAAAAACTATCAGTACTCATAATTTTCTATTGAACGCTCCTTTTTAAGAATCTATTGGTTCTCTTAAATGAAATCTAAAGTTGTTAAGGATGGAACCTTGTCATTATCTTATTAAAGTTAATTCTTATTAAATGAATTTTATCTTCTTTTAATAGATAATGATAAGAATTTTAAATTGATTAGCAAGTCCAACAAAAATTGCAAGTCCAACAAAAATTACTTAATGAAAATTTTAATCTTTTACCAAGTTGTGTTAATTATTTTTCAGGTTCATAACCAGGTACATTTTTCTTTTCCCCCAAACTTGTATTTTTCCACATATAGACAACATAGAGTAGCGACAATCAAAATGCAAGGAAAATAAAGGTAAGATAATAATATAAATCTCATAAAACAAGAAATTGAAACAATGTAGTAAAAATCTCAATATAAGGTTTGCCACTTTATGGAGAAACAAGATTCCAGACTTATTTAAAATGAAAATCTTTAAGCGAATTTTAAAAAAAATGCAGAAAGAAAAAACATGCTTAACACATCAGATAATTCTTAGACTGCCTCTCAAGTTAGTGTTTGCTTTAACGTCTTTAGTCAGATAACTTCTACGTGGGGTCTTTAGGAACAAAGTGCCACCTCAGTAGACCCTAAAAGTTAGTCTTGAGGTTAGGTCATCCTGAGTTTTCCAATAAGGTTAGGCCATCCTGAGTTTTCCAATAAGGTCATGTTCTCAATTTCATCCCAAAATTTTTAATTCTGTTCTAACCACCTATTGAGGTTTTACAGCAATCTTTCTCTTTCAACAAGAAAATCATTAGTGACTCCAATAGGTAGACTAAAGTGGTCCCCTAAAAGATCTGGGCTTAGAGGTTACCTTTCTCTAGCAGAAAAAATATTATTTTCATCAATTAAATTTCTTAGAAATTCATCAATTACTCATTTCTTTTCTAAGTGAACATCCTCTTCTAAGTGAACATCCTCAGATTTATTAGATTAGATTTTAAACGCCTTCACCAGGGTTTCAGTTCTTTGAATTTAATCATTCTTAGAGGATTGGGGAATGTCAGATGATTTTAAGACATCAAATATAACTTCTTGATCGTTATCTCTCAAAATTATCTTCCCCTTCTCAACAAAAATAATGGCTCTAGCAATAGCTAAGAAGGGAATTCTTAAAATCACATTCATATCTTTATTAGCATTTAAATCCAAACTTGCAAAATCAGTCAGGGAAGTAAATCTCTCCACATTAGTAGATAGGCTTTCAACTATGCCTAAAGGATGAGCCATATTTTGATCAGCCAATTGAAGTATCAAATTAGCAGATTTAATCACTTCTCTTCCAATTTATTTGAAAATATTTAGAAGCATAATATTAACACTAGCTTCTACATTATAAAGTGCCTTCTCACTAAACTAGGTTCCTGTGGCATGTGGGATGGTAAAGCTACTCGGGTCCTTGTTGGGCTTCTCTAGCTTTTAAGAGAACGGAGGTGGATGTCTCTCAATTGGGCTAAACAGAATGGCAGAGGACAATATACCTAGAAAAGGTCTCACAGGTTTACTAGCCTCTGGTTGGTTTTCTTCCTTGCATTGCTATAAATTCTAATCTTTTCAATTTACTTGAATATTCTTAGGTAATGCTTCTAGAGGCTATTTTTCCTTGAATTGTGTTAGTTGCACTAATTGAGTTTTTAAATTTTGATGGGCTCAATAGAGTGTTCCCCATTTGAATGACTAATTCCTCATTTGTTAATTTCTTTTGGTTTTAGGAATTAGCCTTGAATCCTAATGGATAGTGTTTTTTCTGTTATTGGATTATGGATTTTCTTAACTTCTCACATGGTTGTTCTAATTTTTTTCTTATTGTTGGTAGTTGTTATTCCAAGAAAAATTCATGTGGTTCCTCAAGCATATATTGTAGGTATTGGAATAAGCGTTATGGCTATGATCTTTTATAGCATTCACAGATTCTATGGTCAAGATGCTAGAATCTATCACCAATCCTTGAATTAAATCATCATTGGTTGACAGTCCATATATCAAATTCATCCCAAGGTTGTCCATTTTTTTTTTTGAAATTGTAGTACTTGGGTGGCCATGGACACTGATTATCTTTTAGGATTTAATTATTTCAATGGGTCTTTGGAATTATTTGTGGCTATTTTTTCAATCAATTGATAACCTTATTTAAATTTTTAGACAATAAGAATGCTCCTACATTAGCATCGATTATGGATCTCAGGGAGCCTATCAGACCATTATAAGAAGTTTGAATGATTAACCAATCAAGTAGGGCATGATGCGGACACCTCTTAAGTAACTCCTTGAACCTCTCACAGGCCTCACAAGTGGATTCTTCATTGATTTTAGTGAATGAGGTAATGTCATTCCTAAGTATTATCATTTTGGATGGATGAAAGTAGTTTCTTAGAAATTTTTTTGCTAAGACATTCCATGTGTGATTGATGATTAAAGATAATGTTGTTGATGACTAAAACCATCAAGCCCAACTTTAGTGTTGGGTATCAAATCTTTAAGGACTGAGCATTCACCCACATAACTTTTAAGTAAAATATCAATTGATTAATTAATTACCATGCCCTTGGAATGATTATAATGTCAAAGTTCACCGAGTAATGAGGTAATTTTAATTTGGCCTGGGATGATTAATGGAACAATTAAGTTCAGAATGAACTCGAATATTTTAAGAGATCCTCAAAGCAGTTTGGGGTCATCCCTCAAATACTTTGAAATCTCTTGAATATTCTGAAGGACAAATTGGACTTGCTATATTTTTGTCTAGAATCATCCATTAAGATCTTTTGGGATTCAATAAGTCATAACTTGGGTTTTTTAGTTACACCTTCAACTATTCTTGTTTTAGCATTTCTGTAATATTATGATTTCCTGGTTGAGTACTTTCTTTTACTTGCAAACCAAAGCAACTTTCAAAAATTAATCAACATTTAAAAAATCTAAAATAATTTTTTTCAAAGGTAACCATAAATCATTTAAAATTTTACTAAATTTAAAATGTTCTTCTGAATTTACGGGAACCCCTCGAAGGAGGTAACCCACGATTGCTAACAAGATATTCCCGGTTTAAATGGGTTTCACAACTCATTTAAGCTAATTAAGCTCAAAAGAAAAAAGTGATACCAGAGCGAGGGAACTGTGGGATCCTAATTGGTGTTGCTCTAATCAACTTTAACCCCCCATAATATTTAAATAACCATGATTTTAGGAAACACTTGATTTGACATCAAAACTTGACACATTAGAAAACTTGACCTCTGAACCTGATACTTCTCTCAATCTTTATAATTTGACACTTTTGAAACTTAAACTTGCCACGACAAGGAGCTTGGAGCTATCATTGTGGGCAGCACAGTCTTTTTCAACATCAAAACATGTCTACACCAGCTAAACCATTTCTTAGAATTAAATAATCGAGCCATAAGATTTTGAAGTTGTATGCCTAGTGCGACATAAATTCTCAACTTATCTTTAGGCATTTGTATATCTCTAGTATGCAATTTAAGCCCTAACCTGTCTTAGGATTCCAAGATTGTCATTTGTTGCGGTCTAAATCCTCACATCTTCCAAGCTTTATGGGATTGTTTTACACAAATTTAAGCCCTAATTAATAAAATTAGCAAGATGACACATGTAAATATTTCTCCTCTAAGTTGAAACCAAACCATAGGGTAGACTGGGAAGTCACTGAGGTTCTCTTTAGGATCAGTGCATCCCCTAGTTCTTCTTCCTTTGGATTTCAAAAATAAAATGTTCCAAATTTGAGTCATTCCCATTTCACACCGTTTATCTGATCTCATTTAAAATTCTTATCCTTTGAACTTCTTGAAGATAATATCCCCTGATTCTTATCGAGACTTTTCTTAGGTGACTTCGGTTATCTAAGATGTAATTAACTATAGGGGCTTGCTCTTATAGGAAGCTTTTCCGAACCTAAAATATTATAAACCCTATTTAAATTTTTTTTATTAAATAGGGGAACTTGTCGGCTTATAATAAAACTATTTTGCAGACCAAACAAATGTCATACATTTCTAAGTTTATTTGATTGAGTCTCACCGTCAAGCCACGTGTCTATCTTTCGAGATGGATACATAGCATAAAGTGTGGCNACCGTAGGATCCTAACCGGTGTCGCTCTAATCAACTTTAACATGCCCTCATAAAATTTAAAGAACTTCAACTCTAGGGCCACCTGATTTGACATTATAACTTGACACACTAGAAAACTCGAACTCGTCACGGTAAGGAGCTAGCATGGTGGGCAGCACATCCATCTTCAATAGCAAAACCTGTCTTCCCCACCTAAACCAATCTTCCTTTCTTAGACTTAAACAACAAAGCCATAGGACTTCGAGGTTACTTGATTATGCAACGTAAATGCTCACCTCATCTTTAGGCCCTTGCATAGCCTTGCTATATAATATAAGCCCTAACTTGTCTTAGGATTTCGAGGTTGTCATTTGTCACGACCTAAGTCCTCACATCTTCCAAGCTATTTGTGTGATCGTTTCATATGAATGTAATCCCTAATAAATAAAATTGGCAGGATGGAATACTTAAATTTTTTTCCTCAAAACTGAAGCCAAACATTAGGATAGCTTGGGAAGTCACCGAGGTTCGCCTCTAGATCCATGAAATCCACTAGTTCTTCCTCCTTTGGACTCTACAATAAAATGTTCCAAATTTGAACCAATTCCATTTTCACACCTCTGCGTCCCATCTCATTGAAGAGTCCTACCCTTTGAAATTCCTTGAAGATAATATTTCTTACTTTTTATCGAGAGTCTTCTTAGGTGACTTTGGTCATTTAAGATGTAATTAACTATAGGGGCTTCCCCTTATAGGAAGCATGTCCGAACCCAACTTAATATAAACCCTTTTTAATTCTTTATATTAAATAGGGGAACTAGTCGGCAAATATAAAGGTTTCGTAGACCAAACAGACATCATACTTTCCTTAGTTTATTTGATCGGGCCTCATCCTCACGTCTTGTGTTTTTCCTTGGGGATAGATACAAGAGTTGAGGTATAGTGCTCTTTCATTTAAACTATGAAAACGGGCGATGGGATTTCGATTCCAGCGACCGACAGCTTTTTAGGGGCAACTCCCCACAAACCAACCCAAAAATAACGCCGACAGCTTCTGGCGACTCCGTTGGGAATATGCTTTTCTCTCCATTCAAATCAAGAAATATTATTTTTTACACATCAGTAATGTGTCCATGTCCCTCTTCGACCAAATTACCCTTCTTCCATTGGCAAACTTTACCCATTTTTATCTTGGGAAAGTACAGCCAACTCCTTGGACTTCAGAACTAGCCGTTCAACCATCTTTGAACGGAGGGGTTCAGAAGGCCATTAAGAACTTTTTAAATTTTTATATGGGGTCAAATCTCCAATAGGTGTGTCGGAGGACTAATTCCACCTGGGCATTCTCTGCCACTAATTGGGTCCAGCACTAGGGTCCTAAAATTCTTCACATCTCCCTTCCAAATTTGATTTGCTATTTTGCAAATTAAACTAAATCATGTTGTGCTGCGTGCACTTTGAAATTTTCTTATATTATTTAATTTTACACCTTTTTTAAACAAAGATGTTAAAAATACCCATAAATTAAGACCTGTCCTGTCTACAGATCAACCTCTATTCTCGGTGCTTGCACTAATAATTACGAGGCTTTTTTGTCATATAGCTAACCCTAAAACTTTTGCTTTTAAAGCCCACTGCAATGGCCTACCCAACACTGACCTTTTCCTGCAACCTGACAACAGGCCGTAGCGCTCGTAACGTCGCTCCCACCATCAAGTTTGAAGCTGGATTTGAAGATCTCGAGGTTATCCTCGGAAAAACCCCATTCGTAGTAATGAAGATCACTACTCCAGAAATACAAGAATCGTCTATATAATTCAATTTAATCTGCCTTCAGGACTTCCCTGCTTGCAAAAAGGCAAAGCCACTACCGTCGCAACACCCGTCAAACCTGCTATCCCCGTTGCTGCTAAGGGAAAAGAAGTGATGATCGTTGAAGATCCGACTGAAGGATTAACTGTCTCGCCACCCGTGTTTGAAATTAGGTCAAGCTCAAGGACTGTACCACTGTCCCGAACTCAAAGGAGGAACCACAATAGAAGAGTTTGGAGGGCCATCAAAGCCAGACTCCTGTAAATACACCCGTTGAGGAGGAGCCTCATCGAATTGAAGAGGTGTTACCAGAAATTTATCAACTCCTACGAGGGAGTAGATTCCATCCTCTGACAGATACTGATGGATATGAGAGTATTCGGAAGATTGCTGCAGCATTACCATCACTCCATGGACACAGTGAGGAGGGAAAGAAATTCACTCCTATCACCCGAGTTAGTGCAGTTTTCAGAAGGCTTGCTACTAAAGAAGGATGTTTAGTTAGTGAGTTACTTAAGCGAGTGGGACATGCGATTTCCCCTCGTATGAAAAAATAAATTTTGAAGGATGTTAAGTCTGTTAGAAAGTCTCACAAGTTGACTGAAAAGTCACCTACCCGTATTCCCGTCTGGTTCCGTTTGGGAAACCGAGTTGATACTGCTATAATCACCACCGATCATACATCCCCCAGGACTGCAGGTCGCCGACTGATTAAGTCGAGACTGGGTCCGAGGATCTTACCCGTCATTCCTACAATCTCGAAAAGAAAGACAAGATGGTTACCTGACATTATAGCTGGTCTACATCACGGGGAGCATATGTTCCCTCAAAATACTGATGTCTCTACTGAGATGTTCCATCCTGAGACATCATCATCGAAGAAGAAGAGGGTATGGGTACCCAAGGTCGCTGCACCGATACAGTTCAGTGAGCCTGCAAGATAGGAAGTAAAACCAGTGCATGAAATATGTGACATTGTCACGACAATAGCCAGCGAGATGGAGGAATAAATAGAGGATGTCCATCAAGGTCCTCCAGATCTTAAAGCAATCAAGGAATCAATATGTGAAAAGAAAGTTGAGAAACTCAGGATCGAGATTTCTGAGTTAGCTCGAGAGCACGGAGTTTCCGTTAATAGTGACAATGAAGATTTTGATTACAATGATTACTTGGAGGAGGATTTCATGGATGTACATGTAATCGAAACCAGAGCTACCACATCTGCGCGCGAGGCTCAACCTCACAATGAAGAGAATGTCGTAAATGAGCTACGTAGGGTTATCCTCCTAAGGGATGAGCAAGTCAGCCTACTAGAGAAAAGAATAGATGAAATGACTGCAGCTATGGCGAGCACCACGATTGGCTTCTCCAGAAATTAACCAGCCAGAAATCATACACATCGCAGATGAAATAAGTCTCCAGAGATTAATCAGCCAGAAATCATACACATCACAGATGAAAGAAGGGAGGCTACTTCAGCAGACAAAGATGAACAACCAAAGAAGGATTCTCCATTAGGTGTCATGCCAGAAAAGGAATTAAAGCTAATGGTTGAACAAGTGCGGGATGCCTTAGCCCAATCCAAGGGTAGTGCATCAATTTTGAAGGGTAGACCTTACCCAGAGGAATTTGTTGCCATGCCTTTCCCCAAGGGTTTTGTGACCCCAAACTTCAAGATATTCGATGGGACTGGAAATCTCAGATAGCATATAGCACATTTTCAAGCCAATTGCGGCAACACGAGCAATAATGAGGCTCTACTCTGCCAGCAATTTGTCAGTAGCTTGTGAGGGATTACTTTTGACTGGTACGCGGACCTGCCCAACGGGTCAGTTAAAACATTTTCTGAGTTGGAACAATTGTTTGTGAAAATATTTGTCGGGGCACAACACCATGTGTCTATTAGAGAGCTTATGATGGAGAAGCAAAAGCCCAGCAAAACCTTGGCATACTATATTTTGTGGTGGAGAAAACTTAGCATGAAATGTGAACCTCAGGTACATGAACATCAAGCAATTGATATTCTACTCAAAAGCATTCATGGGTTAGTATCTTTCATTCTTAAGGGACTCACTATCAAATCCTTCGAGAAGCTACTCAGTAAAGCCAGCAGTCTTCAAGAAGAAATGAAACATATGGAGCCACATGAAAAGGCTAAGGTGGCCAGAGTGTTCAAAAAGAAATAAGGCCTAGTCACAACTATCGACAAAGGAAAGCAGCCGATAAAGTATATGTAGAAGAGCATCGCTAGTCTTCGTCACAGTACTCTCAGAAACAGAGCAGTCAATCCAACCAACGACAGCTTCAGGAGGGATCCCCTCGAACAGCGGGTAAAAGAATATCCCTGTTAGAGCGATAGAAAGTTGTGTATTCTTTCAAGGATGAAGCTGTACCTAAAATATTCAAAAGCTTGAAGAAGAAACCAAAATTCAAACTATAGAAAACCCGAAGAGGTGGATAAGAAGAATGAACCAAATTATTGCCCGTACCACCGGTTGCTTAGGAACCCGAAGAGGTGGATAAGAAGAATGAACCAAATTATTGCCCATACCACCAGTTGCTTGGGAACACTAGACAAGTGTTTTGTCTTTAATGACTGGCTCAAGAAGAACCTCAAGGAAGAGAATATAACAATCCCGAAGGAGTATTTGAGAGAACCTGAAAAAGGTTCCATAAACATGATTTCAACTAAGTCAATCTCTTCGATCGATCCGTATATTGGAAGAGATGGATGGAGTACAACTTGGGATGAACTCAAGTGGGTCCTTAATCAAATACAGGATTCATTGAAATAAGCTTCTACGAACACTGGAGAAGAATGGAATGAGGTCTGGAGTATATCGTCCAAGAAGATACTGAACAACATACAGTCTGCATCAAAACAAGCCTCCATTCAGAGTCCGCAACATACCAAGCCTGAGATGAAGATTTCGCCAGAAAATCCGTCATCATCAAGGACAAAGAGCAAGAAGAAGTAAAGCTTCACTGCCAAGATTGATAGCACGGTGGGTAGGATAGGGGCTGCCTCTGCTAGATTGGTTGTCTCAGATTGAGGGAAGAAAATCCTCGAACCCTTCACTTTGTACGATTATCTTTTTATCTCTCTAGGTTCTTATGAATACAATGATTGTGATTTCGGCTACATTTTGACTATTTTTTTGTGATAACGTAACTGATTATGAATGATCTAGTTGTGATCTCGAACCTCAAAATATTCCTCAAATCATACTTGAGTCTGATGAACTCGTTGTCAAGTCCAAATAAGACATCAATAATACCGCTTACGACAGCACAAATAACGAAGAGCCAATTCTCGAGCATCACGATACACCTCTTACCATCAACTTAGATCTTTCCGATGAAGAGGAAGAGACACCAGAAGAATTAATAATGATATCTCAAGAAGAAGAAATCACAGAAGTTAACTGAAGGAGCAGAAAAATGTTAACACCAAGAACAACTCAAACAGATAAAGGAAAATAGATAATGACTCGAGAAGAGATACCCTCACCTCTGCCAGTGAAAGAACCACATAATCAAGATAAAATTGGAGGATCAAGCAAAGTAGACTACAACGTGCTAGCTGATCTTAGGAATTTGCCTACCCGACTAAGCATCTACGATGCTCTGATCCTGCCAAAGGAGATGAGTGAATCTCTAGTTACAACTTTGCTTGATCCAGAATTTGCTTAGCTCAGTTGGCTAGCACATCTTCAGATGAAGTTTGCTCATTGAGAGAACAGTCTGGGGTAACCTTCACAGATGAAGACTTGCTGCTCGGTACCACCGACCACAACCGTTCGCTCTACATTTTCGTCACCATTGGCAGATTTGTGTTATCCAGAGTTTTAGTGGATCCTGGAGCATCTCTTAACTTGATGAGCCTACGGACATTGGCTTATTTGGATATTGAAGCTCAAGAGTGTATGACCGATAAGATTATGTTAAGAGGATTCAACCAAAAGGGAGAAAGAACCCTCAGATCAATTACATTACTTATGAAGGTTGGAGAAATCGAAACAATCGTTAAATTTCATATCATTGACGTCGAGACCTCTTTTAACACTCTATTGGGTTGGCCATGGATTCGTGAGCACAATATGGTTCCATCATCCCTACACTAGTGCATTAAATACCGCAAAGATGGTCAAGAAAATTGCATCAAGGGAGATCTACAACCATTTTCAGTGCATGAAGTTGGCATCCATGAAGATGCTGCCTACTACTCACCCACAAAGAAGATTGTATTCTCATGCGAGATTTTGACAAACAAAGATGAAGATTCAGAAGAATCATAAAAAGGAGGCCATACAACCCCACTTCAACAACCTTCTACCACTCCCTTATAACGAGTTGGTGGAGGTTCTTCTAGTTCACGCACCCGAGATCGAGGCCGGGGAGGCGGACAAGGAAAGATCAATTTAATTGTTGAACGGACTAGGCCAACTATAAACATTGGTGATGAAGATAGTTCTGAAGACAAAATAATGATGACAAAGCAGAAGAAACCTCAGTACGAGATACCCCTAGAAGATACAGAGATGAATGAATATGAAACAATGTATGATCGGATAAACCACTATGTGAATACTATGACCCTTACTCTAATTCTCCCTCAAAAGGTCAAGAGTTTAGAGGTCAAGGAAGTTCATAGTGTTGGTTCAAAGCTGATCAAATTTTACTATGCTTCTACCTCTACTAAGCTTGAAAACATCTTGGATGGTGATTCTAATGAATTAATGGAATTGCCTTTTGGTTAGTTCTCGCCTTGTGTTCAAAAGTTAATTCAACAGGTCTAATGAATTAATGGAATTGCCTTTTGGTTACTTCTCGCATTGTGTTCAAAAGTTAATTCAACCTGGACAATGAATTAATGGAATTACCTTTTGGTTACTTCTTGCCTTGTGTTCAAAAGTTAATTCAACAAGGATGAATTAATGGAATTGCCTTTTGGTTACTTCTCGCCTTGTGTTTAAAAGTTAATTCAACAGCGTGAATTAATGGAATTGCCTTTTGGTTACTTCTCGCCTTGTGTTCAAAAGTTAATTCAACAGGTTTAATGGAATTGCCTTTTGGTTACTTCTCGCCTTGTGTTCAAAAGTTAATTCAACAGGGAAACTTACTAAAACAAATGTCAAAAGATAAATTTTAACTTTTTAAAAAACTATGGAATGCTAAAAGTCAAACTCCCAATTCAAAAGAAGGTCTCGGATTTAGTACAGTTGGACCAGTCGATGATTCTAAATTTTGCATGGTTGTCACTAATGAGTCAGAATAGGATTGCCTCGATGTGGAGGATGACTCTACTGATCAACCAATAGAAGATACTCCGCCAGAATTTGAGGAGGAAATTAAATCTAATGTCGATGAATTGAAAGGGATTAACCTCGGGACTGAAGAACGACCCCGGCCTACATTTATAAGTTCTCTACTTGATGACGAAGAATCTGCAGAATTGGTCAAACTATTAACATAATTCAAAGATTGCTTTGCATGGAGCTACGATGAAATGCCATGACTGTTAGTAGAGGTTGCAGTCCATAAACTTGGGGTGGAAAAGAATATAACCCCAGTAAAACGGGCTCTCAGGAGAATGCGCCTCGAAATAGAACAACAAGTCATCACCAAAGTGAAAAAGTTGATAGATGCTAACTTTATTAAAGAAGAGCAACACCCCACATGGTTAGCTAACATTGAACCTGTTAAAAAGAAAAATAGACAGTTCCGTGTCTATGTCGACTTCAGAGATTTGAACAAGACATGTCCAAAAGATGAGTTTTAGAAAAAAAGACAAATCTATTTTTGTGTAGACTTCAAAGATTTGAACAAGGCATGTCCAAAAAACAAATTTCTACTCTACCGGAGATGATGGTGGATATCGCTTCAACACATGAAATTTTCTCCTTCATGGACGGATCGTTAGGATATAACCAAATTTAGATGGCTCCCGAGGGTGCAGCTCATACAGCTTTCAGAACACCGATTGTAATTTTCTGCTACACAGTGATGTCATCGGCCTAAAGAACGCCGGAGCAACATATCAGCGTGCAATGATGAAGATTTTTTACGACCTCATTCACAATCAAGTAGAATGCTTTGTGGATGATCTAGTTATCAAAAGTAAACAGAAAATAGACCATTTGTACAATTTGAGGATCGTGTTTGAACGGTTATGACGATATGACCTTAAAATGAATCCCTTAAAGTGCACATTTGACATACCTTCAGGAAATTTCTAGGGTTCGTTGTCCGTCATCGGGGAATTGAGATCGACCCAGATAAGATTAAAGCTATCTTGGAAATGCCTCCCCCTAAAACCTTGAAACAGCTACGTTCCTTCCAGGGGAAGTTGGCATATCTGAGACGCTTTATTTCTAATCTCTCAGGTAGGTGTCAGCCTTTCTCGGCATTGATAAAAAAGGACGCCAAATTTATTTGAGAAGAAAAAATGTCAGCGGGCCTTCGAGGATGTTAAAGAATATTTAATGACACCTCCTATTTTGGTAGCCCCTATCCCAGGGAAACCTCTGATACTTTATACTACGGCCTTAGATGACTCTCTCGGAGCCCTCTTAGCCCGAGTCAATGATGAGGGTAAAGGAAATGCGCTCTACTATTTGAGTCGTCGTCTAATACCTACGGAGATAAGGTATCAACCTATTGAGAAACATTGACTTGCGTCGATTTTCCATTTAATACCAATGGAGATAAGGTATCCACCTATTGAGAAGCATTTTCTGGCGTTAATTTTTGCCGCTCAAAAGCTTAGACATTACATGCTTTCTCATAAGATTACCCTAATTTTGAAAGTTAATCCATTGCATTATTTGATGCCCCGACCAACACTTTTCGGATGTCTAGCAAGATGGTCAATGATTTTATTGCAACTTGATATAACTTTTTTCCCCTTCGTGCTATCAAGGGAAAGATACTAGCAAACCTTCTCGCTACACACCCACTGCGAGTTGGGTCCTCTCTCAATGAAGAGTTACCAAATGAGCAAATACTACAAATGGAATTTTCTAGTCAACAACACTGGAAAATGTACTTCGATGGCGCTTCGTCAGCCAGGAAAGATAAGGGACCATACACAATTATACCAGGCAAAGCAGGGATCAGTTTGATCTTTATTGCGCCAGATAAGGGTATGATGAGGTTCTCATGCAACCAGACAGAGCCGTGCACCAACAATGAAGCAGAATATGAAACTTTAATCACTGGATTGGAGTTGGCAATCTCAACTTGTCATCCAGCAGGTCGCCAGACAATACTGAATTTTGAAACCAAGACTAGTAGAGTACCATCAGTACACAATGAAGCTCGTGGAGTAGATTCCTGAGGTGACTTTCTACCGGATTCCTCGGGGAGATAATGCTCATGCTAACGCTCTAGCAAAACTTGCTAAGGAAAGGGCATGTCCCTCGGAGGATTCCATCAAAGTCACGGTGCATTGAAGATGAGTCTTGTCATGAAATGACTTCGAAACTCTACACAAGCTTGGAAAAGAAGAAGCAATAAATATAGTTGTAGACATCAACGAAGATTGGCGCAAGCCATTAATAAAATATTTGCATACTGGAAAGCTTCCAGAAGATAAGTCTGAGGCGCACCACATCACAAGAAGGGCCATGTCTTACGCCATGATGGGAAATGTTCTCTATAGAAGATCATTCGAACAAATGTCGCTACGGTGCTTGAGCAGAGCCGAGGCACAGAATATTGTCAAAGAAGTACATGCCGGATTGTGTGGTGCTCACCAGTCAGAGCCAAAAATGAAAATAAAGATCAAAAGACTCGGATATTATTGGTTAGCGATGATATCCGATTGCATGGATACAACTAGAAGATGTCACCAATGCCAAGTGGATGGGGTGGTCTTACACCAGCCTCCGAATGTGCTGCACCCAATTGTTGCCTCGTGGTCATTCAACTGTTGGGGCACGGACATAATAGGTTCGATAAACCCTCCATCTTCCAAAGGACATAGGTTTATACTTGCCGCTACAGATTACTTCTCCAAATGGGCAGAGGCAGTACCGTTACGTGAGGTTACAACACAGCACGTCCTTCAATTTTTCAAAAGCCAAATTGTCTACTGTTTTGTAGTACCATGAAGAATAATCTTTGACAAAATTATAGCTTTCAAAAGTACCAAGATCAACAATTTTGTCAGAAGACATGGGATAGATTGGAGATACTCTACATTTTACTATTGCATAGCAAATGGTCTGACTGAAGCTTTCAACAAGACACTGGTTCAAATTTGAAAAAACACTGGATGAAAATAAAAGAGATTGGCACAAAAAACTATTAGAAGCCTTGTGGGCATACCGGATGACTTTCAGGACTCCCACTCAGTGTACACCTTATATGCTCGTATATGGGACCGAGGCAGTGCTACCGCTAGAAATCCAGACACCATCTCTCAGAGTCGTCGTTGCCAACCAACTCACAAAGGATGAAAGCGCAAAACTCAGACTTGAAGAACTGGAGAGTCTCGAGGGAAAATGACTAGAAGCACAACAACATTTGGAGCTCTACCGGCAAAGATGGTACAAGCCCATGACAAATTGGTCCACCCGAGGACATTCAAAGTTGGTGACCTCGTACTTGTGCTCAAAAGGCCTATTCTTGCTCGCCGCAAAAAGGTGGGAAGTTTGAGCCAACTTGGGAGGGACCATTTATCGTTGAGAAATTTTATTCATGAGGAGCCTACCAGTTAGTGGACTTCCGGGGTGAAAGACCCATGTTACCGATAAATGGACGATACCTTACACAACCTGATGTTGCTTGAAGTCGCTTGCCTCCTATTGCCTCTGCTTGCTTTGAAAACTTTGAAACTTTGATTGTTTTAAGGTTATCTATATGGCCAAGTGTCTATAACCGTTTCCAAATTTTGTAATTAACCTCATTATAATGAAAATTTTGAGAAGATTTTTGAACTTCACACATCCTCTTTTCTACTTTCAAATTTAAATATTCTACTAAATTAAACAAAACTCACACATAAAATGAGTAATCCTCTTCACCAAAATAAAATAAAATTTACTTTAATAAATACTTTGTTTTGTTCTTGTTCATGACAAGCTTCGGTCCACTGACATTTTTTTCTGTCGTCTGCAAAAAAATGTCAGGACAGAAACTGATCTTTGCCTTCCAGGATGGCTGGAACCTCACACTGAATGAAGATATGACACTGCAAGGAGGTGTCATAGATTTCAATGTGGATTTCAACCAGGTTGATATGGACTACGAGGGTCCGCTAATGGACATAATCAGCAGTAAAGAAAATGAGGGATTACCTTCATTGTTGAGGGTGACCACTCAAGTCAATGTGTCACGCAAAGGTAAAAACGTGATAGTGGAACAAGATCCGATGGAGGGACCCACCCGTCGGCCCTCCATGGTAGCTACTTCAGCAAGGGACCTGATAGCTGCCCGTAATGAATGATTACCGAATACTCTGCTACGCAGGTCGCAACGTAGAAATGCCAGCCGAAAGAAACAAAGAGCCTTTCTGCGATAGGAACGCAAACGCCAGAGAGACGTGAGCAGTTTTCTTACCCCCATTTCTGAGGGACATATTTACGACTCAAATCTGAGAGAAACTTCTGCCAGCCAGTCGACTACAGATGAAGAGTCAGGATTTGTGACAGAATCAGATGTGCTCCTAGTTTTAGATATCTTATGTCGGGTTGCCCAACATGCAACGTTGAGGTAACAGCCGGGACATCAGTCTTGGGCGCATTTGTAGAATGCTCGGATTGCAACGTTCTGCATCTACAGTGTTTGAGTACATTAGAAGAATACACTTCAATCACCAACGAGTCTCAGACTCTAGACTTCGCGACAAATGAACCATATGTCCCACTGGGGACGGATCAGCATGCACCATGGAGCCCAGGATCATACATCTCACTAGAGGTTGAATCTCATATTCCGGATCGACCAACACCAGTTTGGATCCCCGTCGAGGCTCGAAGGAAGAAACACCCACGGTAGCTGCCAACTCTTGGTATGGTAGAATACTACAAGATAAGCAGAGTAAATAAAAGAGAATTCAAGTTCTATGAAGAAGTTTAGGGAAAGTTCATCAATATATTGGAAGGCCCGGAGATGTACACTAAGGTTTTCTATGAGACTGATGAAAAGAGTATTCTGGACTGCATCTTCAATTTAAGAGACAGAGGTCGAGCGGGCCTTCTCATGGAGAGGACATATTCCGAGCCAAAGAATTGGATGAGGGGAAAGGGAAGAATCACCTTCCAATGCGGCTATTGCTACAACTTCACGAACGACAGACAGGGGAATCTGCCTTGGATCTTCAGATACGTCCAAGTGGATTCATTGTCACCAATGATAAAATAGATGATCAAGAGAATGGTCAAGTGGAATATTCTACCTGCGACTTGCATCCCCACTAGTTGCATCATTAACATTTATGAAGAAGGTGACTACATTGCCCCCACACATCGACCATCATGATTTTGTGAGGCCTTTCTGCACGGTCTCGTTCACGAGTAAAAGAAATATTTTGTTTGGAAAAAAAATTGATATAGTCAACCCTGGTGAATTCAGAAGAGCTGTGGAGATTCCTCTTCCAGTTGGTTCAGTACTTGTCCTGAAGTGCAATGGTGCAGACATTGTCAAGCACTGCATTCCAGGAGTGCGACACCGTAGGGTGTCTGTAACCTTCCGCAGAATGGACGACAGTAAAATACTGTATGGATTTCAGCTTTGAGAAGGTTGTACCTCTAAGTACATGCAAAGGGAACTCTTATCCTGGAGCATGACTTATAAGGTCTGCTTGATCAAGAGCTCAACATACCTGGTACAGAGGGTTCACTTTCTTTCTTTTAACAGCATGACATGTATCTGATGTATGCAGTCTACAGTGTATACATATCATGAGACGATTCTCAATATATTTCAGCATGGATTACATGACGTACCTTTTGTGGCGTTAGCCTTTGTCTGATTTATGGCAGTCCTTTTTGGGGCAAATTAATAGAAATTTCTCTCAAATTGTGTTTTTCTGTCAGTTGCCTTTTTGTGCAATGGATGAAAGCCGCAAACCATGCGATGGTTCAGAATTTCAATGAACAATGAACGAAACAACAAATCTTCAACAATAAATAAAACACAAATGAAAAATAATCATAAATGAGTGACTAACAAAACAAATTTCTTTTGAAAATCAACAAATTAAAATTAAAACTTTAAAAACACATTTTAAAAAATTAGATGTGATAAAAACAACAAGAAAATGAAATGAACCTGTTGAGTGGATGCTTCTGTTTTTGGAATTTTCTACTCTTTGTGCACGCAGCACAACCATCGTTATCTACCTTAACTCTCTTCACATCCTCGCAGAATTTTGCATTCTGCGCAAAAACTCATAAAGCTCTACAAGTCTTCTACAAAATCAACATTTTCACATGATACACTTCTGCAAATTCAGCAACCCAAGCCCTTTATAAATTTCAATCCTTATGTCTTTCAATCAATATCTAAATTCTGATTCTTATCTTTCGAGGCTGATACCTAAATTTCAACTCTCTCCTTGGAATTGATACCTACATTTCAATTC
This sequence comes from Phalaenopsis hybrid cultivar, assembly GCA_002079205.1. NCBI lineage: Eukaryota > Viridiplantae > Streptophyta > Magnoliopsida > Asparagales > Orchidaceae > Phalaenopsis > Phalaenopsis hybrid cultivar. The sequence continues at coordinate 58,495 of JXCR01137683.1, read as the reverse complement.
TGACATCTTTGAATTGATACTTACATTTCAATTCTCACATTTCGAGGTCGATACCTAAATTTTGACTCTCACATCTTCGAATTGATACCTACATTTCAATTCTCACATCTTTAAATTGATACCTATATTTCAATTCTCACATCTCCGGATTGATACCAACATTTCAATTCTCATTTTCGAGTCAGTACCTAAATCCTGATTCTCACATTTTGAGGTCGTTACCTAAATTTCGACTCTCTCCTTGAAATCAATACTAAAATTTCAATTCTCAGATTTTTTAGTCAGTACCTAAATCCTGATTCTCACATTTCGAGGTCGATACCTAAATTTTGACTCTCTCCTTGGAATTGATACCTACATTTCAACTCTCACATCTTTAAATTGATACCTACATTTCAATTCTCTCATCTTCAAATTGATACTTACATTTCAATTCTCACATTTCGAGGTCGATACCTAAATTTTGACTCTCTCCTTGGAATTGATACCTACATTTCAATTCTCTCATCTTCGAATTGATACTTATATTTCAATTCTCACATTTCGAGGTCGATACCAAAATTTCAACTCTCTTCTTCGAATTGATACCTACATTTTAATTCTCGCATCTTCGAATTGATACCTACATTTCAATTCTCTCATCTTCGAATTGATACTTACATTTCAAGTCTCACTTCTGAATCAGTCTTACATTTCTGATTCATTGCATTCAAGGTCGGTCCTTACAATCTGACACTCTCTTTTGAGAGTTGACCTACATTTCAATTCTCACTTTCGAATCAGTCTTACATTTCTGATTCATTACATTCAAGGTTGGTCCCTACATTCTGACACCTTCTTTTGAGAATTAGTATACATTTCAATTCTCAGTACTACATTTCTTATTCATTACATTAGATGTCGGTCCTTACATTCTAACTCTCTCTCTCTCTCTCACTCTCTCTTTTTGAATTGATATTTAAATTTCAATTCCCACCTCGGGGTCAGTACTTACATACTGACTCCCATCCTTTGGAAATCTTTGAAATTTAATAACTCAAAGTCCACTCTCCAATCCCCAACGAGAGTCCCTACTTCTTGACTTGATCAAACACTCACCTACTAATTCCCCAACAGAAACAAATCACACACACAACTCTACATGTACTTCCAGGTCTGTTGACTTAGGAGTTTGTATTGATTTTTTTTATCTCGTCGGTCAACTCCAATACGCGCAGTGTGCTTGCCCAGCACACCCACCTATTGAGGGTCCATTTTTTTACCTCACTTTTGGTTGAGGTTTAGTTTTTATTAGAAATTCTACCCTCTTATTTACTCAACTTGAAGTGCCACATGTTGGTCTCAACCTCTAAATACTTAGTAGGTGGTGTCACTATGGGGGAAACTTAAGATGAGTCAACCTTAGGACTGTTGGACCTTAGGGTTAACCCTAGGTGTTGGTCTAGAGCTAAGGCACTCACTGCACTCACTACACTCACTACACTCATAGAGTCACCCTTAGGATTGCTGGACCTTAGGATTGACCTTGGGTGTTGGTCTGGAGCTAAGGCACTCACTACACTTATCTTACCGACATACACTCACAACCCTAAACTCAAATTTCTAGCCTAGATCCCTTGATCTTTTGGGATACTCATGTATCCCTAAACCATAGCCCTAGGGCTATGGTTTAGCTAAGACCACTATGTAGAGGACCCAAAATGGGGTTTCCTTAATTTCTAGCCTAGAACCCTTGATCTTTTGGGATACTCATGTAGATGGTCCCCTAAACCTACTTGCCCTAGGGCTATGGTTTAGCTAAGACCACTATGTAGAGGACCCAAAATGGGTTTTCCATTGTTCCATGCCTAGGGCTATGGTTTAGCTAAGACCACTATGTAGAGGACCCAAAATGGGATTTTCATTGGTTCATAGCTTGTTGGAGATGGTCGGTACCTCAACTCTACCAAAATACCCATCTTCGCTTTTTACCCCTAAAACACCCCCAAATTACCAAAATACCCTTCTTGGACCCAAAATTCCAAAAATTCCAAAAATTCCCACAAAATTCAAATAAATCCCAAATATTCCAAATTTCTTTTTTGTCAACTACCACATGACTCAATTTTACCAATTTTACCATTCTTAACCAAAATCCCCAAATTTGCCTTTAGGGGCTCAAATTCCCCAAATTCAACTCAAATGTCCATCAGTTTGATCTCAATTGACCTCAATTCCAATCCTAAACTCAAATTAACATTTTATATGACCAAAATAAACCAAATCCAAGCTTAATTAGCCCATGATTTGAGCCTAATTTTGAGTTAGATTAAAGCCCCAATCTTGTCCACATGACCTAATCTCACCAAATTGAACTCATAGCCTAGTCAATTAACCCCAATTAATATTTCAAAATATTGATAACATTCCTATACATCAAAATCAACCATCAATTGGCCTTTTTGAAGCCTCATATTCATTTGATTTTTGCCTAAATCCAAAATTTTAAAAATTAGCCCCAAATTGGCTAAGCCCCCAAATTTCACCCAATTGGCTGCCTTAACCTCCAAATTGGCATCCAATTCATGTTGAAAACTCTTCATGAGGTCCCTATTGACTATTTACAAAAATCAATTTGGACTTAGCCCAAGGCTAACCCAAGCTAGACCCAAGCCTAGCCTAACATAACCAAATTGATTAAGGTTCAAAATTCCCTCAAATTGACCCTTCAATTGAGCTCAAAAACACTTCCATTCTTCACCAAAGTTGTTTCTTATGATCATCTACAGAAAATGCAACAATTAATTGAGCCAATTGACTTGGATAACCTAGCCCAAACCCAAGTTTTGGTCATTTGCACCCACTTGGACCCATGCGCTAAATGTGACCTAACCACCCTAAAGTCACCAAATTAACTCCATCACAGCCATTAGTTTGACTTAGTGACCATCCCAAACACCATGAGACCACCTAAATCAAGCCATGGACCAAAGGTCCCCCAAATTAAGGGATATTATTTCCAATAATGCACATGCTTAAGAAATCTTTGTCAAATAAAAGCCCATTTGCATTAAATTGTTGTGATAGATTCCTCTGGGTTCCCTGAGCTCCTAGCCACCTCCCCCTGGTAGTGGCCGAAAAAGCTTAAAATAGAGAGCCACCCCCATGGCACCTCACCCAAATCAAACCTAGAGGTCAACTCATCGAAATCAAATTTAAGCTCTCTGCCCTCCACCTAAGCACCACAATGCACCCAAACTTGTGCCCTGAGAGCCACCCCATGACCTTTTTTATTAAAACTCACCTCCACAGCCATGGGAGGTGTGCTAAATTTTTCTTAAAGAGAGCCTCCCAAATCACTCACGGAGTTTCCTCGAGATCTCCACAGCCCATTCCAATCACTCTACTGTCTTGATTCCCCTTGTACAACCCTAATTTTGAGCTTAAAAATTAGGGCACAAATAGGACATCTCTCAAAACTCCATGAAACTTCAATTGCTTGTGCCCACACCTTCAGAACAGCAAGAGAAGATAAAGCCCCATCAAATAACCCTCTGAAATAGCCTCCACCTTAGCTCTAGACCAACACCTGAAATCGAGCTTGGTCGAATTCGTACGTAGGCCTTACACCAAGACCAGGGACTCAATCCCTAACCTCCTTGGACCCCAAAAAATGTGTCGAACCCCTCTGATTTAAGCTTCACTTCTCAGAGCAAAGGTATAAAACCTTACATCCCGAGCCTATTTTGATTCTCCATTTAATTAGGCTTAATTTAATTGCATGATTACCGTATGGATATGTTCGTCTCAATTAGACGAGTCCATAGGATCAAACCCGAGGTGATTTGGTTGAGTATAGGCTAAGATCTTAAGGGTGGTTTTAGTATGGACGGTCACGGGATCATTCTATCGGAGATGATGACGGGGAGCCATTCGATCGAGCGTGTATCAAATGGACAGAGGAGATCAAGCCGGACAGCGCTCCAGGACATAAATCGCGGGCCGAGTCAGCAGCTACGTGGATGTCAACGTCCAACCAGAGCGCGCCACGCATACCTTCGGAGCTGCCTAGGATCTAGTTAGCACGCTTTAAATAGATAAATAGGGCTTTTTCTTATTTGTTTAAATACCCCTAATTTAGAAAATTCACAACTTTGTGTAAAAAAATCACAAAAATAAAATAAAAATACCCTCTTGCTCAGTGAAAAGAGGAGAGCAATGTGGAATAAATTTCAAGTCCATTTGATGCATAAAATATTTTTATGTAATTAAACATTATTTGGGATCATTTGATTCTCCATGCATATTGACACATCTCCTTGACTTGAAATTTTGGCATTTTGTAGCCTCTGTAAGGGGAAACACTCTCTGATTTTTCCAAAGTCAGAGGAAGTTTCTATACAGAGATCCATATTTTTTAAGATCTTGCACATTATTTATTTCAAATAATTATGGAAATTAGCATATTGATTAGAAAATCCTAACAAAATTTTGGAAGGTCCACCATGACTAGAGAAGCCTTTAGAAATAATTTGATGGGTTAATTAATTTAAAATACCCTTAAATTTTACAAACACTAAATCACTAAAATAATTAATTTTGGAAAATATAAACATTTAAATGACTTGATTTTTGATCTCCACTGTGATTTATGATCCACAGAACTCATCATAAAAAGTTCAAAATATTTTGAGTTCATTTGATAACTTAAATTGATTTTCAAAGATAAACATTATTTATGGCACTTAAATGATTTTTAAAAAATCAAAATAACTCAAAAAATTATGAAACTTAGTTTTTGAGTTCTCTGTGACTAGGGATATTTTATAAAAATAAAATTATATTTAAAATAAAAACTTGATTTTTAGCGTATTTTAAATATTTAAATAATTAAAATTCATAAAAATCACAAAAATAATAAAACTCATGGAAATGTTCTAAATTGTTTCCTAATCACTTAGGAACAATTAAAATATTTTTCCTGACTTTTGAAATAAAGATATTGAATTTCAAAGCTTAAAAATAATTTTTAAGGGCTAAAAATGAGCTTTTCACTAAAATAATTCCAATAAATCAAAGAAAAATTAAAAAAATGTGAAATTTTCTCCTCTAAGTTCTCTAACCTCAGAGAAATTTTTCAAAAATACAAAACTTAATTTTCACCATCTAAAATATTTTATTTTTATTAAATAGCCCAGAAATTAAAATAATTCTAGTAAATCAAAAAAAAATTCAAAAAAATTATGAAATTTGATCCAAAGGCTTATCTGTTCTAGGTCTACCACCAATAAAAACTTCAAAGGATTAGAATTTACCTTGGTCAAGTTAGAAATTTTCTTTGAAAAATCCTATTTTTGCATCAAAATAATTATATAAAATAAATTAAATTTTGAAAAATCACATTTTCTCCTCAGATGTCTTAATTGACCCATGAATGACGTAAATAAAAATTTCAGAGTCATTTGAATTGAATTTGACAAAATTTATGAAGTGTTAAAGAGCCTTAGGGGCAAATGTGTAATTTTGGAAATTTTGCCTTAATTAACATTTAGGATTAATTCAAGGCCTTAGGAGAATATGTGTAATTTTGGAAATTTAGCCTTAATTAACATTTAGGCTTAAGTCAAGGAGGGAAATGGATAACATCTAATCTTAATCAATTTATTATGCTTGAAACACAAAGGGGTCAATTGGTAGAAACCAATCCCACCTTCTTAATTAAGTTAATAAATTTCTAAATTATTAAAATTTGGAAGTTTATTAAAATTAAATGATCCTGAACTTAGGGGTATGAATTTTGAAGTCAATAATTAATTGATTTAATACCCCTATTCTGATTTTCAAATAAAAGCAAATTATGAATCATGACCACTTAAAGCTTAACCTTTTCAAAACTAATTAAGACACTCACCTATGATCATGACCACTTAAAGCTTAACCTTTTCAAAACTAATTAAGACACTCACCTAGGTCTTAAGAGCTTAGTGGTGACTTAGGTCAAATCGAATTTGACTAAATGAGGATTAGAGAAATAAACATAACATAATCAAACATCCTTGAAACACCACTAAGCTCAATTATGATTAAAATTTGGCTAAGTGTTCCAACAACACTAATTTGCCTCTTCATGGGTCTTCACCCACATAATATTTAAATTGGATCACAAGTGATAATTTCCATATTCTTAGGGATAATTGAGACATCAATGTTCACTGAGCATTAAGGGTATTTATAGGATAAATTATTAAGCAACATAATAGGTTTGAAGGAACTCGAGATTTTCCACCAGAAAGCGAGAAAGTAACGCGGACCTGTTTCTTTCTCTAGATCTGTTGGACACCTCGGAGATCTATGAAACTTAATATATCTTGCTTGATAAAGTCATCATTAATTAAACTTCTAAGGACCAGCCGAGATATGACATAGGGTTAGGAAAATTATCAAACCCTTTCTTGCTCTTTATAAACTGCCTTAACATGCATTTTAAATTTCAGGTAGTGGAATGGGAAGACTCGCGAAATACACTTTTACAGTTTTCAGCGTCGTCTTTCTTGTACTTTCATACTGTACTTTTATACCTGCAAATTTGCATGCTAAACAACGATGTCACCCTGCATGAAAACTAAAACTATTAGGATAGTCACATAATCCAAAACCATAACCCAAAACTAAAATTAAAATCAACCAAGATAAAAATTACCGCCACAACATTCAAAATATAAAGCAACTCAAAATTTAATCACAAACATCACACAAAATCACAATTTCAACTTAATTAAGATGTCTCTAATGGATGATCGGGAATCCATCGGAGGAGGTAACCTACAGTTACTAACGAGGTTTCCCATGGTTAAATGAAATTATGGAACTCATTAAGTTGAGTTTAGTAAGTTCATTTGGACTAAGTGAATCAAATAGAAACTAGTGGTGCCAGAACGAGGGTACCGTAGGATCCTAACCGGTGTCGCTCTAATCAAATTTAACATGCCCCCATAAAATTTAAAGAACTTCAACAATAGGGCCACCTGATTTCACATTATAACTTGACACACTATAAAACTCGAAGTCGTCATGGTAAGGAGCTAGCATGGTGGGCAGCACAACCATCTTCAACAGCAAAACTTGTCTTCCCCAGCTAAACCAATCTTCCTTCATTAGACTTAAAAAATAAAGCCATAGGACTTCGAGGTTTCTTGCTTATGCAACGTAAATCCTCACCTCATCTTTAGGTCCTTGCATAGCCCTGTTATACAATATAAACCCTAACTCGTCTTAGGATTCCGAGATTGTCATTTATCACGACCTAAATCCTCACATCTTCCAGGCTATTTGTGTGATCGTTTCACACGAATGTAAGCCCTAATAAATAAAATTGGCAGGATGAAATACTTAAATTTTTCTCCTCAAAACTGAAGCCAAACATTAGGATAGCTTGGGAAGTCACCGAGGTTCTCCTCTGGATCCATGACATCCCCTAGTTCTTCATCCTTTGGACTCTACAATAAAATGTTATAAATTTGAACCAATTCCCTTTTCACACCTCTACGTTCAATTTCGTTGAAGAGTCCTACCCTTTGAAATTCCTTGAAGATAATATTTCTTGATTTTTATCGGGTCTCATTGAAGAGTCCTACCCTTTGAAATTCCTTGAAGATAATATTTCTTGATTTTTATTGATAGTCTTCTTAGGTGACTTTGGTTATTTAGGATGTAATTAACTATAGGGGCTTGCCATTATAGGAAGCATGTCCGAACCCAACTTAATATAAACCCTATTTAATTCTTTATACTAAATAGAGGAACTTGTCAGCAAATATAAAGGTTTAGCAGATCAAACGGACGTCATACTTTCTTTATTTTATTTGATCGAGCCTCATCCTTAAGTCTTGTGTTCATCCTTCGGGATAGATACAAGAGTTGAGGTACAGTACTCTTTCGTTTAAACTATGAAAAATATGGCGATTTTTGGCGGGGTTGGGATTTCAATTCCAGCGACCGACAGCTTCTTACGGGCAACTCCCCACAAACTAACCCAAAAATAACGCCAACATCTCATTGGTAAGGACCTTTTACTGTGACTTGAGTTTATACTTACGAAGCTGTTGAAATTCAAGATCATAAGACTGGGGAAGTTTAAAGTAAATGGACATAGATTAAAACCATATTATGAGGGTAAAAGACCAAATTTTAAAGAGGTTTTAATGATCAGTCAACCTAAATTTGAGGGTAAAAGACCAAATTTTAAAGAGGTTTTAATGGTCAATCAACCTGAATAATATCTGAATAGGTAGAGCTGACGACGTTAAACCAAGTGCTTTATGGGAGGCAACCCATAGTTATACTTATTTTTATTGTGATTATAGGGTTTTTGTTTGAAATTATTATCATTTTGCGGTAGTATTGAACTTTACTACTCATATTTACCCTTGAATCATTATAAAAATTGGATCTATAAAGAAAATTGTAACACATTCGGACCAAAGAGAAACTGTGAAATTTTTATCTTGGGCGTCGACAATGAGCTCGACGCCACCGACGACAGGTTTTCCCGAGAGCCCAGAAAATTAATTCTAAAGGCTCACTGACGGTGCCATCGACGCCGCCGACGGTGAGAACGGCAAGATGACGATTTCTGAAGTTTGGTTGGCAGTTTTAGGCGAGATTTACTCCCTATAAACTTACAAATTCGATTCTTAAATTCTTATTACCCCAAAAAAAGAAGTGAAACTCCACCAAATTCATCCCTATGGCTTCTAATTCCATTGAAAACCTTATATTTTGAGTGTTCAACCGGAGAAAGTTCAATAGTTCCGAGGTGCAACAAATCTCAATAAAGTCTTGACAAAGAGGAGATTAATCAAAGAAAGAGGATTTGTGAATCAAGGATTGAACAATCCTTCGATAGTAATCGAAGAGATGATTTTTTGACGATGATGGGAAGTGTTGTGCTACACTACAGCCACTATAGTCGTTCCTGTGGTGAAGGAGTTTTATGCTAATTTGCATGGAATCAACCAGGGAGTCGTCTATGTGCGAGGCAGATGGATAACTTTTACTCCTATGAGGATTAATGAGTTATATATGATTTAGAATGTTCCTATCTTCCATTATTCTAACTTCGTCTTGACAAAAAAATTGATGAATGAAATCTACCAATATTTGACGGACGGGACTGGAGACTGGGAAATGAGAGAAAACGGGTATGTTAGTTTCTCTACTACACTTCTAAACACCGTTTCTAAACATTTGCACTTCTTTATTTCTGCAAAGCTATTATTGACAATGAGGATCGGTAAAGTTACTATAGAGAGTGCTATTCTGAATTACTATATTCAAATGGGACTGTCGATTGATATTGGATCGATAATTGTTAAGTTGATTTTGGGCCTGATCATTCATGGATCAAATTATGGGCTTGGACATCCTTCAACAATTTTTTACTGTGTAGTCAGTTTTAAGTATCTTATGAGAATTGGAAAAAGGTACTTCTATCTTGGAAGCCTTTGGACCCAACTGAGAAGTTCCCAACCAGTGAAGATGAAAATGATATGACTATTGTTATGCATCAATCGTCTCAGAATTCACTTTCAAATTTTTATTTTAGATCTCACTATAATTGAGATTGAGCATATAATGTTTGTTTTCAGCATTTAGAGTGTTGTTACTTAGATTGCGACGTTGAATTGATATATTAAGGTTGAGAAAATACCAAACTTATGTGTGTCGTGTAATGTGTATTATATCCCTTGGATTTTATATATAAGTGTGATGTTTTGAGTTTTGAATGTTTATTTGTGTTAGTACATCATTTAATCACTTAAAATTTATGTTTAGAATGATTCAACGGATGTCGATGAGGCTTGAAATTGATCAAAATCATAAAAATTTGGAAATTGAAGCAATTTTAAAAATCTAGCCGACTGCAGATTTTTCGTGAGACTTAGGCTATTTAATTCAATAGAGCTCACCGACGGTGCTGAGGACCCCACCGACGGCGAGATACCGAAAAAACACTATTAATCGTGATTTTGACCACTCAACTGCCACTATTCATCATCCCCTTCCTCCTAAAAAAATGAAAATTTCAATCTACGGCTTGAAGATCTTGGATTTGGGGCAATTTCAAGGATTTTAGACACCGGATTTCATCATCTCTAGGTAAGAGCATCACTCCAACCTAAAAATATTAGATTTTCACCTCGAATTTCTTCCACTTTGAGGAAATTCAAAAAAATTGAGAATGTGGAGAAAATATTTGGAAGAAATTCATAGAACTTAGTTTTGAACTCTTAGAGTCACTCTTAGAAGCCATTATTTGCATATTTGAAGTATATTTTAGAATTTTTCTATAATTTTAATTAGATTGAAATGGCTCCATGACAAAAGAGGTGACTTGAGTTTGATAAGTCTCGCTTCATCAATGCAAAGGCTCAGTCTAGATTTACTTCAATATTTTAAGGGAAGAAAAGTATTCAAGATCATGTTTTTGAGAGTCTTGGAGGAGAAGTTGAATGAGTCATTACCGAACGGAGGTGGGAAAATTTTTGTTATACCACTAATAAGGCTGTTGTGAATATTGTGAAAGAATTTTATGCCAAAGCATTCTAATCTGAGGACGGAACTGTTCGAGTAAGAGAGTTTTCTGTTGAGTTTAGTGTCACCCGCATTAACTCATTTTATGAAGTCTCAGACTCCTACATCTGCAATTATGAAACCTTCAGTACAATGGAAGGCCCGCTAAACAATGTCATTAACTTTCTCACTGATAAGAAAGGGACATGGAAGATAAAGCAGTGAGAAAGGGTAAATTTTTCTGCTTCCATGTTAAATGCCACATCTAAAACATGACACTATTTATTTCCTCTACTTTGTTACCAACCTATCACCATAGTGAGGTAACAAGAGATAGAGCTATTCTGAATTTATGTATTCAGAATAATCAGATTATAAATGTAGGGAGAATTATTTATAAGAATATTTTGACCACGGTAAGGAGTAAATCAAGTGGAGGTCTGGGACATCCTGGCCTCATTTATGCACTTCGCCAATTTTCTGGAGTTGAAGCTGGAGATGATGAAGAATGGGTTTTCTGGAGTTGACGTATGAATCCCATTAAGGATGGAGATCTGGGAGTAGGAGTAAAGACCCTTCTACTAGTAGAGATGTCCCCTCTACAAGTTATGACCTTCCACCTTCTAGTTCCCTTACCCTTCTACTAGTAGAGATATCCCCTCTACTAGTTATGACCTTCCTTCCTCTAGTTCCCCTACCCTTCAAGATTTAATGAATGAGTTAACCATGCAATAGAAAAGTATAGAGAAAATAAATGAAAGAATTGGGGGATTAGAACGTAGACAAGATCATGATAGTGTGTATCTATAGAGGCAGTCTGACTTCGAGATAGCTTACTACGAAGCTTAGGCCCAACACTAAAGAGGTGAGCCTGATGTTACTTTTCCTGAATGCCCCCGTTATACTCACTATCGACCAATCCACCTGCTACCCAAGGAGATGAGGACATAGTATCAGATTTTAATATATTATAGTGATTGATGTACTTTTGTTTTGTGATTTTGTGATAGAGATAGATGTATGTTGTTTGTACTTTCATTTTATTGTCTATTTTATTTTATATTTGTATAAGTGTTTAGTGTTGTAGTTTAGAAATGTGGATGTGTAGTTATAATAGACTTTGATTAGTACTTTGTAAAATTGTATTGTAGTTTGAAATTTGCATGTGTAGTTATAATAGACTTTGATTAGTACTTTGTAAAATTATAATGTGATGTGATTTTTTTGCATTGTGATGTATTTGTAGTTGTTTTTATTTAGTATTGTGATGTGTTAGTGAAATAATGTGTTTGTATAATGTTTAGGTTTGTACTTATTTCAAAATTTCATTACCTAGGAACTTCTTTAATGATTTATATGTTTAGAAAGCTCCTAATGTTACAGACTAGTTGAAGTAAAATATTGAGAAGAAACTGCAAAAATTCCATAATGATAAAAATGCTTAAAGTACTAAGGTATGAATTATATTTAGATTTTTTCTTTCCACCTCTATCATTCCATATTGAAAAATTTAAGTTTGGGGGAGAGAAGAAAAAGATTAACTAATGTCCTCTATTTCAATATTTTCAAAAATTATTAATATGATTTTATGTAGTGAATTTAATTCAAAGTATTTTCTTTCCACCTTTATTTCATATTTAAAAATTTAAGTTTGGGGAGGGAAGAAAAATATTAACTATTAGATGACAATTTAAATATTTTCAAAAATTATTAATATGATTTTTTGTAGTGAATTTAATTCAGATAACCATATTTTGTAAATATTTAAATATTATGGTAGATTTAAAGTAATATTTTTGTAAGGAAAATTAATTTTCTAGATGAAGATATTTAGTATAGGAGAATTAGACTATAGTTAACAATTAAAAGTAAGGAAAACTATATTTTGAAATATTAAGAATCTTAGAAATTCATTTGAGAAGAAAAAATTGGGGCTCAATGATGAAAAAGCTATGAAATACTTATAAGGTAAATGAATGCTTTGAGTTTCAAATTTAGTGAAAGATAAGTGAAGTTAAAAAATATTAAAGGCTATCCAAATATAGTACTCTTCACTTGAAAAAGAAATAGAAAGGATTGAGAACAATCTCTGAAAAGAAAAGAAAAATATATAGGATTGAAAGCAATCCAAAGGAAAAAAGAAAAAATATATAAGTGAGGAGAAGCTTGAGGAGATGCCTAATAAAAAATTGGCTTCACTTGGTCCTACCTAAAGGGAAAACCTAAATATATTTGATATGCCTAGTCAAAAATTGGCTTCACTAGACCTACCTAAAGGGAAAACCTAAATATATTCTTAAATCTTAATTTTATGGAATAGTATCTTTACTAGTAAGAGTTCTTCACTGGACCTACCTAAAGGGAAAACCTAAATAAATTCCTGAACTTATATTTATGGAATAGATCTTTTACTAGTAGTGTTCTCATGAATTCTTATCATTTGAATATTCTAAGTGATTTGATATTACAACATATAGTCATTCTTGAAATGAATAGAATGCTAGAACTCTTAAACTTGATGACTAGATAGTCTTGTACCTACAGAGTTAATTTCATTACTTGAATTTTTTCTGAAAATCTTAATATGGTATTTACTTAAATCAAACTANTATATATATATATATATATATATATATATATATATAAATTAAATGTCCCTCTAAAGCAAGAGTCGGGATTCCATTTCGGCGACCAACAGCTACCATAGGATGACCCCCTAAAATAGTGCTGACCAAAGTTCACGCATTTCAATACTCCGAAACTTACCATATTACATGCCCATAAGTAACCACATGTCGCGACTTGGATTATTATGAATTATATCATAGTCCTGTAGGTTTCTAACTATTCAACTTATTTATCAAGACTAAATAAAATTTTAATTGTCATTAGGATCAATTATCTTTAATGGTTAATAAATTGATCTTTTATTAATTTCCTTCATTCTTTTTTATACGAAAATAAATAGATCCTTAAATTGAGGTTATTTAAGGTCTCTTTCACTAACCTTGAATATCTTTAATACAGTTTAAGTAGACTTTAGCCAACCTAATGTTAACTTAACTCTTTCCCTTAAAAATAAATTTTAACGTGGTTTTAAATAAGGAGTCAAAGAAGAGTTTATTACTTAAGTCTAAGTAAACCCACTTCTGATTTCTTTTCTTTTCTTGAATTTTAGTTGTGCCAACATTAAGCTTCTTCTAAGGATTTTTTCATTTTTTTTTTTGCTTTCTTTTTTTTCTTTTTTCTTTTTTTTCATCCCTATAATTATTATATATGGCTGGCAAAATTTTCTTTTCTATCTTTTAAAATGTAAAGAAAGGTAATGTTTCTTAAGTAATAAAACTAATACTTGATATTAACAATGTTCCACCTCTAGGTCATCTTCTCCAATTAAACTTAAGATCGTATTAAAACTGCTTAAAATGAACTAACTCATAATTAAATAATTTTTTTGTTTGCTACTCAATGTCTAAATCATAACATTTTAATAATCTAGAGAATATTTTTAAGTAACATCTGAAGTTGTTAAGTTTTGAAATCTTATTATTTATTCATTAAAGTTAATCTTCTATAAATAACATTTATTCATTTTTAATAGATTTTGATAAGAAGTTTGAGTCAATCAAAACTCTCAGCAGAACTTCAAGTGAAAATTGAATCGTTTATTGAGTTATGTAGACTACTTTTAGATTTGTAATAAAGTACATTTTTTTCTCCAAGCTTAATTTTTTAAAAATTATAAGTAGCATGAACTAGTAGTAAGGAAATGCAGAAAGTAACAAATGTTCAATATAATAGATAACACTTGGGTTACTTCCAAAGATAGCTCTAGGTTTAATGTCACAGCTTGATAAAAAAGGCTTCCTCGAAGATCAAAATTTCAATTTGTTAATCTTGGATCAATTGCCCAATGTTTTATTTGGTTCTACAAATTTTACCAAGTTCTCAAAATTTTGTTTTTTTCTACCACTTTTCCCTCTTTATTTGATAGCAGCCCTCTAGACGTTATGTAGGGATTTTTTTCAGATGATCTTTCTTAGGTGTATTTCATAAGTTCAAGATCCTCCTAATTTATTCACTTAGTTGTTGATCAGTGTTTTCTTCACAAGCTGCAAGAAAAGGGTATCTATAAGATAATTTATGATCTCTTAAATTTTGGTTTGGATTCTCCATATGTTTTTAGATTCTGGATCAAATTCTAATGAGTTACTCGCTTACCTTAAGCTGCCCTCCAATTTTTCCCTTGGGGAGCTTCTATGGGTGATATTATAGGCTCAACTATCTCTCTCATAATGTTATGTGGTGCTTTGAAAGAAACAACAATTTTTTTCTCATTCATCTTCCAACAAAAATCATCCAACTCAACATGCTCTTCAGGGATCAACTCTTCAAACCCAACATTATGGCTCTCTACTACCTCTGACATTTAATGGGTTTCTAGGCTAACAAACTGCTATGTTTTATTTTCTACATTTCTTAATGTAGCAGTTTGGATTTGCAATTAAATCAATAATTTTATTGTCAATTCATTCAAATTCACTTTTTCTTAAGGGCAGTTACTATTCTGATTGTTCTAACTTCCTACAGGATCAACGTGGGTGCTCTCCCATTACCGGTTGTCTACACTAGGGTTATTATTATTCCATTTCAAGCTTGAGTAGGTTGTCCTACATAGGGTGTAGGTTTTGAATTCATTTCTCAAATTTACTACCAATTCTTTTAACGATAGGTTATCCTCCCTAATTTGGAGTTTTAAAGTGACTTCTAAAGGTTGAGTATGGTTCTTATGGTTCTTGCCCTAATAATTCCAATTTTCTATAGATTCAGCTTGATTTCTGACCAAAGAAAAATATGTTGAGATTTTCATACCTATTTTAAACTAATATTGATGATATTGCGCTTTAATGAATNTGAGATTTTCATACCTATTTTACACTGATTTTGATGATATTACACTTTAAAGAAAGGTATTTTTGATATTTTGTTGCAGGAATGTTGAATTATGGTCATTGGAGCAAAAAGATGCAAAAATGAGCAAATTTGGAGCAAAAAGAACCAAAATATGAAGATTTAATCTTGGGCGCCGACGGTGCCATCGACACCGCCGAAGGTGGGTTTTTCCCGAGAGTCCAGAATTAAATATTCTAGAAGGCCACCAATGGTGCCATCGAGGCCGCCGACAGCGAGAACGATGGTTCTCTCTAGAGATGCATAGAATGTGGACAATTTTTAAAAGGATGCTTAGGCAACTCTTGAAAACCCTTCTACAACTTTAAGTGAAACATTTTGGAGGCCAAAAAAGTGGAGTCCAGAGTGTCTAGAGAGTGTCAAGAGGTCTTTGGGTGTCTAGGGGAGTGTAATTTATGGTTAGGTATTGTGAGGAATTCTTCTAGAGATTGTAAGAGTGGAAGGAAAGTGAGAGATTTCTTCCTCATTGCCGCTTCGAAGAAGAATTCTGTGTGCTGTAAAGAAAGGAACACATTCAGAGAAACTTTGAGGAGTTTCTTGGGGAGGAATTCGAGATAAGTTGTATTTACATATTGTAGTCTGTATAACTTTGCTTTTATATATGAAATCCAAGTTTTGTTTTATCTTCTCCATGAGTTCTGAGTAGTTTTCTGTCTTTCTCCTTGTCCTGAGATTTTGTGAAATGGTGATCTTAATTGGTTGTGCCATGAGAATGTTAAAGAAGTTGTGATGATCTTTTCACTTTAATCTTAATTTACTTTCAATCTGGCCAATTGATTTATTAAAATATGTTGAGTTTTACAACTAAAGTGAGGATTACATCTAAGATTTAGGGAGGTCAAAGTCCTTAAAAGTTGGGTGCAAATAAATAAGGAAATAGAAATTATCAGATGAAGAATTGGAGATTTTAGAGTGACAAACTAAAATCTTCAATTCAGTCCTATCGTTTGGGAGTTGAAGTGTAGATGTTAGCCCTCAGGCAATGGGAACGTGGGAGCTCCGAAGTGAGAGCCGGTATCCTCCCAGCCTAGCCGCATATTCAGTAACCAAGCATAGGATTATTCAAAGTTCTTTATGCCTGGTCCAAAGGGTAAAGAATATGTATGCTCCTATTTGGCACAATACAATTTGAACTGATTCAATTTATCCATTCACTAAATTTTCTTGACAAGGATAATGATGCTTTCTTATATATTGAACTTCACATTAGAAACTTTATTAGTATAATTAGTTGATTCAGAGTTTATTAAAATTATATTTTTATTTTAAATGCCTATTAGTGACAAATATGTAATTTGAACTATGTTGTTGTGATTAAGTATTGACTTTCTAAATCTTATGTTCGTAGCCTCTAATATTACTCACTGTGGGATCGATATCCAGGACTCGATTAAACCCCTGCATTACTTGAGTGATACTTATACTTACGTTGATAAGTGTGACTTTGCTATTATTAAATATTTTATGCAGATCTTTATCAAATCTATAACTTTTGTCATGTTTTTGGCGTCGTTGTTGGTGATTTAAATCTTCTAGCAGCAGTATCAAATTCTTGTTTTTTTAGCATATATAAAGTCGCTGTCAAACACTAATCTACCAATGTTAATGGAGATTTAGAGTGGACGATTGTGGTCGGCGGTACCGAGAAACAAATCCTCATTTGTGAAGGTTACCCCAGACTACTCTTACAATGAGCAAAGTTCATCTGATGATGTGCTGGTCAACTGGGCTAAACAAATTTCTAGGTCAAGCAAGTGTATAACCAGAGACTTTCTCATCTCCTTTGATAGGATCAGAGTGTCGTAGATGCTTAATCTGCCCTGCAACTTCCTAAGATGAGCTAGCGCATTGTAATCCAATTTGTATGGACCTCTAATTTTTTCTTGCTTATGTGGCCCTTCCACTGGCAAAGGTGGAGGTAGCTCTTCTCAAGTGACTATTTGCTTTCCTTTTTCTTTCGGAGCTGTTCTCGAGGGTAATACCCTCCCACTTCTTAAGTTCACATCTGTAATTTCTTCTCTTTGAGATTTCATTGTCAAATTTTCCAGTGTTTCTTCTTTGTCTGAAAGATCTAAGTTGATGGCAAGTGGCGCACCATGGTGCTCGTGAATTGGTTCCTCACTCCCGATGCTGTCGTAAGTGGTATCATCGATGTCGTCTTTGGTCTTGTTAGTGAGTTCATTGTACTCAAGTATGTTTTGAGGATCATTTTGAGAATCAAGATCGAGGCTAGATTGGTGAAAATCAGTTATGTTATCACCAGAAACAGTTAAAATGTAGCTGAAATCACAATCATTGTATTTATAAAACCCCAAAGGGGTAAAAAGATAATCATAAAAAGTCAGGGGTTTGAGGATTTTCTTCTTGAATCTGTAACAAATAAACTAGTAGAGGCAGCCCCTATCCTACCCCTCATGGTATCAATCTTCATGGTAGTGTTCTTCTTCTTCTTTATCTTTGACGACGACGAATCTCCTAGTGAAATCTTCATCTCAGGCTTGGCGGACTAAAGTCTCTGAACGTAGGCTTGTTTTGAAGCATTCTGGATTTGGTTCAATATTTTCTTGGACAATTTTCTCTAAACTGCATTTCATCCATCTTTTCTAGTATATGTAGAAGATTATTTTGATGCATCCTGGATTTGGTTTAGGATATTGGCCCAGCCAAAACCATATTATGGAACCTTTTTCAGGTTCTTTTAAATATTCTTTTGAGATTGTTAAATTCACTTTTTTAAGATTCTTCTCGAGTCAATCCTTAAAATATGAAACAATCTTCTATAGTGTGCCAAAACAACCTGTGGTATGGGCAATAATTTGGTTAATCTTTTATATCGACCTCTTTGGATTTCTTTTGATCTAGTAATCTAAATTCAAACTTCTTCATCAGACATTTGAACATTTTGGATACGGCTTCATCTTTGAAAGAATACACCATTTTCCTTTGTTCTGGCAAAGATAATCTTTTATTCTCTGTTCGAGATGATCGTCCTTGAGGCGATCACTGGTTGGACTGGCTACTCTGTTTCTGAGCATGCTGTAAAGATTGGTAAGGATTTTCTGGATATATCTTCATTCTTTGTTTTCCTTTATCGACAGTCACTATTGTTCCTGACTTCTTTTCAAATACTCGGGTTGCCTTGAATTCCTCGTGAGAATTAATATGTTTGATTTCTTCTTGAAAACTGTTGGCTTAGCTAAGTAGCTTCTCGAAGGATTTGATGGTGAGTCCCTTAAGCATGAAAGCTACTAGCCATGAGTTCTTTTGAGTAAAATATCAATTGTGTGATGTTTTTGTAGCTAAGTTTCACACTTTATGCTAAGGTTTCTCCACCTCAAGTTGTAGTCCACCAAAGTCTCATTGGGCTTTTGCTTTTCCATCATGAGCTCTCTTATAGAGACATAATGTTGCACTCCGGCAAATCACTTTAAAAATAATTGTTCCAGCTCGATAAATTTCTTAACTAATCCGTTGGGAAAATCAGCATACCAATTGAAAGCAATCACTGACAAGCTGCTGACAAACTGTTAGAAGAGTAAAGCTTCGTTACTTCTTATGTTGCCACAATTGGCTCGAAAATGTGGTATGTGCTATCTGGAATTTCCAGTCCCATCAAATATCTTAAAGTTTGGGGAAGTGTACGACATCGAATTTTTTCGAGTAAAGTCTACCCTTTAAGATCATTGCACCAACCTTAGATTGGGTTAAGTCCTTTCAAACTTGCTCGACCATTTGCTTAAATTCCTTCTTCCGCATGGCGTTTTCTCTTCTAAGGTGATTTCTTAGGTGATTTCTTAGGTTGCTCATCTTTGTTTGCAAAGGTGATTTCTCTTCTTTCATCAGTAATATGTATAATTTATGGTTTGTTGACATCTAGAGAGGCTAACTGTGGGGTTGAGATTGTCTTTGAATTGTGGTCATGGCGGTTATGGCTGCGGCCATCTCTTCTATCCTTTTCTCCAACTGGCTGACTTGCTCATCCCTTAGGAAGATAGCCCTAAGCAGCTCATCAACGACGTTCTCTTCAATGATAGGTTGAGCCTCATACCCAGATGTAGCGGTTCTAGTTTCAATGACATGGACATCCATGAAATCTTCTTCAAGGTAATCATTATAGTCAAAATCTTCATCATCGTCATAAATGAAAACTCTACGTTCTTGAGCCAACTCAGAAATCTCGACCCTGATCTTTTCAGTTTATCTTACAATTACTATTTCTTGAATTGCCTTAAGATCTGGAGGACCCTGCGGGACCTCCTCTTCTTGTTATTCCATCTCGCTGGCAATTGCTGCGACAATGTCAAATACTTCGGACCCTGGTTTCATCCCATGATCTTGCCCTGTGGGCTCACCTGACCGTATCGGTATAATGACCTTGGGTACACACACCTTCTTCTTTGACGGTGATGTCTTGAGATGAAGTGTCTCAGCAAAAACATCAGTATGTCGAAGAGAAGTATACTCCCCATGGTGCAGACCGACTACAATACTGGGTAATATCTTCATCTTTTCCTTTAAAACTTTAGGAATATCCTTGTAATGTGTGAACGGTAGAATTCTTGGACACAGTCATGACTTGGCTGGTCGACAACCTGCAGTCATGGTGACGGTATAATTAGTGGTAATTATGACGATATCAACTCTGGTCCCTAAGCGAAACCAAAAAGGAATACGAGCAGATAAAGCTTCAGTTGATTTCTGAGATCTTCTGGGAGATTTGACGTCCTTTAAGATTTTTTTCTTTATGCGAGGGTATACTACATGTCCAACTAGTTTGAGTAGTTCACTAACTGAGCAACCTTCTTTGGCAGCTAGCCCCTTAAAAACTGAACTGACTCAGGTGATACGAGTGGTCTTGTTTGTCTCCTCACCATGTCCATGAAGTGATGGTAAAGTAGCAGTAATTTTATGGATACTCTCGTACCCATTGGTACCCATTAAAGGAAGCAATCTACTTCCTCGCAGGAGTGGATATGTTTCTAGTAATCTTGACTCATCCTGGTGAGGTTCTTCCTCAACAGGTATCTCCTTAGGAGTCTGGACTTTAGTAGCCCTCCAAACCCTCGTATTACAATTTCTCCTTTGGGTTCGAGTTAGCGGTGTAGTCTTTAAACTTGATCCAATTTCAAATACTGATGGTGAGACAACTAATCCCTCAGTTGGATCTTTTATGATCATAACTTTTTTTCCCTTAAGAGCAGTGGGAATAGCAGGTTTGGTAGTTGTCGTGGCGATAGTAATCTTGACCCTCTTACAAGAAGGTTAAGTCCTGAAGGCAATTCAGGTTAACTTCTGCAGCGGCGACTTTCATTGTAACGAACGGGGCTTTCCCAAGGATGACATCGAGATCTTCAAATCCAATTCCAAATTTGATGGTGGGAATGACATTGCGAGCATTTCGACTCATCGGCAGGTTGCAAGAAAAAGTTAGCATTGGGCACGCCATTGCAACAGCTTCAAAAGAGAAAGCTCTGGGGTTAGCTATTTGGCCAAAACCTCATAATCTTAGTGCAAGCACTAAAATTTAACAGAGGTCGATCTGTAGACCGAGTAATTTTTTTTATTTAGTTTATGGGGGGTTTAAAATTTTATTAAAATTAGTTTAAAAGTAGAAAATTTTAATTAATATAAGGAAATTTTAAAAGCACGGGCAATACGACACAATTCAATTTAGTTTACAAAAAAGTAAATCAAAGTCAAAAAGGAGATCTGAAGTGTTTAGGACCCAGTGCGGGACCAACTCAACAACGCGCAATGCCCAGGTGGAACTAGTCCACCAGCACACCTATTGGGGTCTGACCCCACATGAAGATTAAAAGTCCTAATGGCCTCCTAAACATATCTGTTCAAAGGAGATTGAATAGACGGTCCTGAAGTCCAAAAGAGTTGACCGTACTTTCCCATAATATAAATGAGTAAAGAAAGCCAATGGAAGAAAGGTAATATGGTTCATGAGGGACATGAACACATTACTGATGTATGAAGATAATATTTCTTGATTTAAATGGAGAGAAAAGCTAGTCTAGAAGCTGGTCGACACTATTTTAGGTGGTGGAGTTGCCTGTTGAAAGCTGTCGTCCACCAAAATTGAAATCCTGTTGCCCGCTTTAGAAGGACATTTTAATTTACATATATATATAAGTTTCAGAAAAATATGAAATCAAACTAACCCCATATATTTCACAGTCTAAATGAAAGAGCACTATACCTCAAACCTTATATTTATCCCGAAGGATAATCACAAGATTTTAGGATGAGGCTCGATCAAATAAACTATGAAATAAATGACGTCTGTGATTTTATTTGCTGATAGGTTCCTCTATCTAATACGAGGAATTGTAAAGGGTTTATATTAAGCTGGGTTGGACAAGCTTCCTATAAGGGCAAGCCCCTATAGTTAATTACATCTTAAATGACCATAGTCATCTAAGAAAACTCTCGATAAAAATCAAGAAAATATTATCTTCAAAGAGGTCAAAAGGATAGGACTTCTCAACGAGATTGGATAAATGAGGTGTGAAATGGAAATGGCTCAAATTTGGAACATTTATTGTAAAACCCAAAAGAGGAAGAACTAGGGGATGTCACAGATCCGAAGGAGAACCTTGGTGACTTCCTAGTCTATCCTATTGTTTGGCTTCAATTTTGAGGAGAAATATTTAGGTGTTGTATCCTAAAAATTTTATTTGTTAGGTCTTACATTTGTGTGAAACGATCACATAAATAACATGAAAGATGTGAGGGTTTAAGTCGTGACAGACAACAACCTTGGAATCCTAGGATGAGTTAGGGCTTAGATTGTACAGCAGAGCTGTACAAAGGGCTAAAAATGAGATGATGATTTATGTTTCATAAGAAAAAAACCTCGAAATCATATGGCTTGGTTACTTAGTTCTAAGGCAGGAAATTTGTTTAGCTGAGGAAGGCATGTTTTGTTATTGAAGATGGTCATGTTGCCCATGGTGCTAGCTTTAAGCTCCTTGCCATGATGAGTTTGAGTTTTTTAGTGTTTCAAGTTATGGTGTCAAATCGTACAGCCCTATGGTTGTAGTTCTTTAAATATTATGGGGCATGTTAAAGTTCATTAGAGCGACACCGGTTAGGATCCTACGGTTCCCTTATTCCTGTACCACTATTTCTATTAGAATTACTTAGTCCAAATGAATTTACTAAACTCAACTTAATGAGTTCCATTCTTTCATTTAGACCGTGAGAAGCCTTGTTAGCCACCGTAGGTTACCTCCTCTGAGGGATTCCCGATCATCCAATATAAACGTCTTAATTTAGTTGTAGTTGTGGTTTTTGTGATGTTTATGATTACATTTTGAGTTGTTTTATATTTGAATGTTGTGGCGATGAATTTTATCTTGGTTTATTTTAATTTTGTTTTGGTTTTGTGGCTATCTTAGCAGGTTTGGTTTTCATGCAGGGTGACATCATTGTTTAACATGCAAGTTTGTAAGCATCAAAGTACAGTGTTAAAAGTAAAAGAGAAAACGATACTATAAACTATAAAAGCATACTTGGTGAGTCTTCTCGTTTCCACCTTCTGAAAGGTCAGTACTTGCAAGGCATGTATAAAATATTGTAAGGAATTTAAATTGCATGAGTAGATGAAGGTTTAGCTACCAAATACCACGTTATGATTTAGCTGAATCTCGAGAGAACCTAGTAGATGATTTTAGGAATAAACACGATAAGTTCAATTTTTCCTTCAAAACATCCAAAAGATTCCAAAGTGCTTGGGATATAACCTTGAACTACTTTGAGGCTCTCTTGAATTATCATATTGTTCCATCAATCATCCGAGATTGAATTGTGACTACACCGTTGCTCAGTGAAACTTAACAATTTAATTATCCCAAAGATAGTATACTTGATTAATCAATTGATGTTTCATTTATGAGTTATGTGAGTGAGAGCCCTTAAGGCAAGTTTGAGTTCTTTAAGATTGTGGTGCCAACAAGTAAATTTGGACTTGGAGTGTTTAAAGATATTGATTATCAACCCAATTATCTTCTAAATCAAATCGATTGAGCTTAGATATCGAGTCTAGGTCACTACCAAGCCCTTAATAATCATGATAGGGAATTTGGTGAAGGTTAAGATTTTAGATTAAGTGATGTGTACTTTCATTTAAAGATCACATTATCACCAATTTCGGGCTTAAAGAAAGTAAATTATCATCCTGTTAGCTTAAGCCTCTCACTTAAGCAACTTTTGATATTTGTTGACTTCATGAAGATTAGGGGAGATTATTATCTGTTGATTTTCTGCAAAGGTGGTGGTGAGTTTCTACCTTATGATCTCATTGTATTTCAATCATCCAAACATGTTTATTAGGATCAAATTTACTCATTTATCTCTGGTTAACCCTAAATTTTAATTAAGACACCAAAGTCCAAAATGACTACCTTGCCTTTGGGGGACTTCTCCTCATAACTCTTTAAACACAACGCAAATGACTTTGTGGATTTAAAGTGTTATACCCATGAGGTAATTAAAATGTTAGAGAAGGATATGTGGACCTTTCAAAATTTGATTTAATTTAGATAATTATTTAAATTTAGCAAATTGGATTTTCAAAAGTTAATTTATTTAATTATCCAAAATAAAATTTATATTTATGAAAAAAAATTATTAGAGGTTTCCTAAGGTCAGAGAAACACTTAGACAAAATTTCATGGTTTTTTGAATCAAATTTGTATTTTTATTGTTTAATTTTAGATAAATTTTTGTGATTTATTTAAATAAAAAATAGTATTTTAATTACAAAAATTATTTTTTATATTTTTATTAGACTCCTCTGAGTTCAGAAAACTCAGAGAGTCAAATTTTGTATTTTTATGGTTTTTAATTTATTTAATATAACTATTTTGGTGAGAAAATATGAGAAATTCACTTTTAAGGCTTTAAAATTTATTTTAAACTTAGAAAAAATTAAGAAAAATGTTCGAATGAATTCTAAGTGATCAGGGGACATTCCCACTCATTTTGAACCATTTTTGCATTTTTTTAAATTTTGATTATTTTCATTATTTTTATTTCAAAATATATTTGAAAAGTGAAGTATGTTGACAAAAAAGGGTTTTATTTTTATAAAATGCCTCTGATCACCAGGAACTCAGAAAATAAGTTTTCATAATTTTTCTAAGCATATATAATTTAATATATATATTCTTATACAAAAAGCAAGGTTTTCTTAAGAAATCCATTTTAGTGCCTAGACTAAGTCAAATAATTTTGGTATTTTTACAATGGGTAGACAAGATTTTTATGAACAATGTGGAGTTGATTTTGTTAATTTTTTATTTGTATTTAATTTATAAAAATCAACACAAGATATTTACATTTAACTATGTATAAAAATTCACAACATGATTCAAACAATCAAAATATTTTTCCTAGATGTCTCTGACCACAAGAAATCTACAAAAATTATTGTCATAATTTTCTAAGTGATATTTTGATTTATATAATTAACTTAAGCCAAAATTGTTACCTTGGATTGAAAATTAGGGTTAAGAGCATAGAGATGCCCTCTAACATTAAAAAAATCAAAAGGCATTGCCTCTATCATGAGGAATAAACCCTCAAAATTCCAAGCCATGGTGAAATGTTTTAAGTCATGAAGAATTAAAATACCACAGAGGGTATTTAATTAATTAATAACCAGGGAGTGAAAAAGTAATTTTTATTTTTATTCTAATTTATTATCCTCTGTTCACTTAGCAAGAGGGTATTTTTCTTTTATTTTTATGATTTCTCTAGATAAAGATATGAATTTTTTAAGTCTAGGCATTTAAAAAAATTTAAAAATCCTTATTTTTCTACTTATCCACGTGGGCTGACTGGATCCTAGGCTCCACACGTCGCTCTGCCATTTGACGTCACCAGCCATGTAGCCTCCACGTGAACCACGCTTTATGCACCATGGATCTGTTCGGCTTGATCTCCTCCGTCCATTGGATACATGCGGGATCGGACTGCTATTTGTTATCGTCCCCAAGTGACCTAACCCATGAGACGTTCACAAATAAACCTTAAAATTATGGCCTAGAATTAGCCAAATTGCATGGAGTTTGTTCCTAAACCTTCATCTACTCAAGATAAACCTATCAGAACAAATTATATGGTATGAAATACAGTAAATACGTATGGAGAATCGAAACAAGCGCAGTTTAGGGTTGGAATTCAATACCTTTGTCTAAGAGGGGAGGCCTCAATCAGATGGTTATGGTAGCTTTGATTGGTCTCGAAAAACCTCCAGATGAAGTCCCAAGCCTTGGTGAATGGTATAGGTATCATTTCAACCAAGCTCGATTTCAGGTGTTGATTGAAGTCTATAGTAGAGGTTGTTTGAGAGGGGGCTTTTGTGGGAGATCAACTCCTCTTACTGTGGCGACGGTTTGTGCAAAATTAATTGAGGATTAGTTTAGTGTAGAGCTGTGGGAAAATATGTCCTGGTTTCGACTGAAACTTTGGCTCAAAATTGAACTCTCACAGAGAGAACTAGAGGGGAAAGATGGTGGGCTTGAACTGAGGGGGTCTTCGGGAGTCTTTGGAAGCAATTTGATAGAGTTCCCTTAGAAAATTTTCAATACTCCTCACTTGGACATGGAGTTGAGGTTTAAATAAAAATGGCTTAGGCTGGATGTCAGGGTCAATTGGGGGTGGAAAATATTTCTTAGGTGGAGGGTTTTTGAAGTGCAAAAGCCAATTGGAATTGACTAGCTCAGATGGGTGAGTTTGGATTTTAATTTTATCTTGGGGCTCTTAATTTTTATGTTTTCCAGCTACTAGGCTGGCTGACAGGGCCAGGGGAGGTAGTCAAGAGGTCAGGTGAGCCAGTGGGAGGGTTAATTATAATTAACCCTGAATTGCAAGTGATGATGGGGAAGATTTTTGGTTAAGGCCCATAAATGGGCATAAATCCCTTAAGTTAAGGATCCATTGGTCCATAGCATGTCTTGGCTAGTCCAAAGGGGTTTAGCCTAGTCCTTATAAGGAGCTTAGGGGTTGTCGAGTCATAAATTTGGTGACTTTAGGGTGGTTAGGCCCATTTTGGTGTATGGGTTCAATTTGGGTCCAAATGGCTAAAAGTTGGGTTTGGGTTAGGCTAGCCATGAATTTGACCCTAATTGATTGATCAAGATTGTGTACATTATTTTAATGAAGATTTATTTTGAAGGATTGAAATGATTTTGAGTTCAATCGGGGATTCAATTTGAAGGATTTTGGAATTTTAGTCAATTTGGGTATGTTGGGCTAGAACATTATGAAGAGTTTTTCAACATAAATTGGGTGCCAATTTTGGGGTTAGGGCAATCAATTTTGTGGAACTTGGAGATATAGCCAATCTATGTAAAATTTGGGGATTTTTTGATTTTGGTTGAAATTAAATGAAATTGAGGCCTCACCAATGCCCATTGAAGATCAATCTTGATGTATAGGAATGTTATGAAGAGTTTATGATTTAAATTGAGGCCAATTGAGTAGGCCATGGGGTTCAATTTGGTGGGATTAGGCCATAGAACCAAAATTGGGGGTTTGACTTAGATCAAAATTGGGCTCAAAGAATTGGTCAATTGAGCTTGTATTTTGTTTAAATTGGTCACATGGAAGTTTAATTTGAATTTATGATTGAAATTAGGGAAAATTAGGACCAACTTGATGGACATTTGAGGTAAATTTGGGGAAATTGGGCCCTTAAAGGCAATTTGAAGGTATAGTAAAAAATGGTCAAATTGGTCAAAATGGGTCCAATTGAGGGGTCCAAATCGGTTTTTGAGACATTTGTAGTGATTCTGGATGCTTTGAAAAGGTTTGTGGTGCCAAAGGTATTTTTGTAATTTTGGCAATTTTGGGGTTATTTTGATAAATTTGAATTTTGGGTGGTTTTGGGTAGCTTGGATATTTTTAAAAGATTTGAAATGACTTTTGAACAAGTTTGGGTATTTTGGATGAATTTGAGGATTTTTACCAAATTTGGGATTTGGGGGTGTTTAGGTAATTTGGGTAGGTTTGGGTGAAAAAGGCCAAGTTGGATATTTTTGGTAGAATTAGGAAGATAACCACCACAGATGAGCTATGGACCAATGGAATCCCCTTTTGGGTCCTCTATGTACTCGTCTTAGCTAAACCCTAGCATAGGGCTTGTGTGTTTAAGGGACAATCTACATGAGTCTCCTAAATGATCAAAGGATCAAAGTCAACAGTTTTGGGTTTAGGGTTGTGAGTGGGTATAGGTGATAATGAGTGCAAGTGAGTTCAAGTGAGTGAAAGTGAGTGTCTTAGCCCTAGACCAACACCCAGAGTCAACCCTAAGGGGAAGCAGTCCTATGGGAACTCACTTTGAGTTCCCCCATATTGACCCTACCTATTAAGTGCTAGAGGTTAAGACCAATATGTGGAACTTCAAGTTGAGCAAAGAGGAGTGTAGTATTTATAATGGTGAGGGTTCCTCTTCTTGTTTTCTAGGAATACTAAGAAGTTTGGAATTTCTAATGGTGAGGGTTCCATGTCTAGTTTTCTAAGAATAGTCAATAGAAAATTGTAGAATTTCTAATGGTGAGAGTTCCTTGTCTAGTTTTCTAAGAATAGTCAATAAGAAAATAAGTGTAGAGTTTCTGATGGTGAGGGTTCCTTGTTTAGTTTTCTAAGAATAGTCAATAGAAAAGTCAATGGCTAGACCTTAGGCTACTAAAGAGGAAAAACTAAACCTCAACCAAAAGTGAGGTCAATATGTGTATATATTGATTGCAGTGGATTATGTTCGAAAATGGATAGAAGCAATCACTTTACCTCAATGTGATGCTTTGAGTGTTTCAAAATTTTTAATTAATAATATTTTTACATAATATGGAATGCCGAGAGTTTTCATTACCGATGGAGGATCTCATTTTAGGAATGCAACAATTGCATGATTGGTGGAAAAATATAATATAATGCATAAAATTGCAACTATTTATCATTCTTAGATTACTCGTTTGGCAAGAGTATCTAATCATGAAATTAAAAGAACCTATAAGAATGTCCCCATATAGATTAATTTTTGGAAAGACTCGTCACTTACTAGTAAAATTGGAGCATAAAGCTTATTGAGCTATTAAGGAAATTAATTTCAATTTGAAAGTTGCTCGTGAGAAAAGATTATTTTAATTGTATAAACTTAAAGAAAATTGGAATGAATCTTACAATAATGCTCAAATTTATTGAAAGAATGGCATGATCGGAAGATTAAAAAAAAAACTTGAACCAGGATAGGAAGTTTTATTATACAAAACAAGATTGAAATTATTTCCTCGAAGACTGAAGTCTAGGTGGAAAGGGCCATTCAAAAATGTTAAAGTCCATCCCTATGGAGTTGTTAATATTGAAGATCCTAGGACTGGAAGGATATTTAAATTGAATGGGCACATATTAAAACCATATTTTGATGGTCAAAGATCAGTTTTTAAAGAGACTGTAATGTTGGGTCACCCAGAATAAAGACTAGGAATGTCAGGCTTAAGACATTAAACCAAGCACTTTGTGGGAGGCAGCCCATATTTAAAATTATTTATTTTTTTCTTATGTTTTTGTCTGGAATATTTTACTTATATTAATATATTTGTTCTTTTATAGATTTTGTGTATTTGAGGAATTGACATTGAGAAAATAATTTAAAAATAACATCTATATTTACCTTATTGTATGGAAGAATTGAGACTTTATTGAATCAAAATTGAAATGGTGAAATTTTTTTAACTGGCATGTCTGCGCTATTTTTGTTTGGAGGGGATTTGCCCGTAAGAAGCTATCGGTCACCATAATTGAAATCCTGTTGCCCGCTTCGGAAGGACGTTGAAGTTGTGAAATCAAACTGACCCCATATTTTTCATAGTTTAAATGAAAGAGCACTATACCTCAACTCCTGTATCTATCCCGAGGGATAAACACAAGACTTGAGGATGAGGCTTGATCAAATAAACTAGGAAAGTATGTCGTTCGTCTGGTCTGTGAAACATTTATATCTGCTGACAAGTTCCCCTATTTAATATAAAGAATTAAATAGGGTTTATATTAAGCTGGGTTTCGGACATGCTTCCTATAAGGGAAAGCTCCTATAATTAATTACATCTTAAATGACCAAATTCATCTAAGAAGACTCTCGATAAATATTAAGAAATATTATCTTCAAGGAATTTCAAAGGATAAGACTTTTCAATGAGATTGGACGTAGAGGTGTGAAAGGGGATTGGTTCAAATTTGGAACATTTTGTTGTAGAGTCCAAAGGAGGAAGAACTAGAGGATGTCATGGATCCAGAGGCGAACCCCAGTGACTTCCCAAACTATCCTAATGTCTGGCTTCAGCTTTGAGGAGAGATATTTATGTGTTTCATCCTGCCAATTTTATTAGTTATGGCTTACATTCGTGTGAACGATCACACAAATAGCCTGGAATATGTGAGAATTTTGGTCGTGACAAACGATAACCTCGGAATCATAAGACGAGTTAGGGCTTATATTGTATAACAGGGCTTTGCAAAGGCCTAAAGATGAGGTGAGGATTTATGTTGCATAAGCAAGAAACCTTGAAGTCCTATGGCTTTTTTGTTTAAGTCTAAGGAATGAAGATTGATTTAGCTGGGGAAGACAGGTTTTGTTGTTTGAAGATGGTCGTGCTGCCCACCATGCTAGCCCTAAGCTCCTTGCCGCGATGAGTTTTAGTTATCTAGTGTGTCAAGTTATAATGTCAAATCAGGTGGCCCTATGGTTGAAGTTCTTTAATTCTTAGTGGTGTCAAGTTATAATATCAAATCAGGTGGCCCTATGGTTGAAGTTCTTTAAATTTTATGGGGGTATTGTCAAGTTATAATGTCAAATCAGGTGGCCCTATGGTTGAAGTTCTTTAAATTTTATAGAGGACATATTAATGTTGATTAGAGCGACACCAGTTAGGATTTCCCTCGTTCCGGCATCACTATTTTCTATTGGATTCACTTAGTCCAAATGAACTTATCAAACGCATCTTTAAATTTTATGAGGTCATATTAAAGTTGATTAGAGCGACACCAGTTAGGATCCTACGGCTCCCTCGTTCCGGTATCACTATTTTCTATTGGATTCACTTAGTCCAAATGAACTTACTAAACCCATCTTAATGAGTTCCATAATTTCATTTAAACTGTGGGAAGCCTCGTTAGCAACCGTAGGTTACCTCCTCAGAGGAATTCCCGATCATTCGATAGAGACGTCTTAATTTAGTTGTAGTTGTAGTTTTGTGTGATGTTTGTGATTAAATTTTGAGTTGTTTTATATTTTTATTGTTGTGGCAGTGGATTTTATCTTGGTTGATTTTAGTTCTGGTTTTGGTTAACATGCAAGTTTATGTTGTTTTCATACAGGTAGGTAAATGCAAGTATAAAAAGAGACAACATAAGCATAAAGAGAAGCGTGTAAGGAGAAGGCACAAGAAAGACGGTACTATAAACTGTAAAAGCGTACCTGGCAAGTCTTCTCGTTCCACCAACTGAAACTCAAAATGCATGTTAAGGCAGTTTATATGAGAGTAGGAAAAGTAAAGTTTTGCTAGTTTTCCTAACCCTATGTCATATCTTAGTGAGTCCTTAAAAGTTTAATTAAGGATGATTTTGTTGAGCAAAGTATATTAAGTTTAATAGGCCTCTGAGGTATCCAACAAGTAAGGAGGAGCAAGCAGGTCTATCCCTCCCTCTCACCAACTAGTGAAAAGCCTCGAGTCCATCTCAACTTATTATGTTGCTTAATGGTTCATCCTGTAAATACCCTTTTTACTCACTGAGCATTTATGTCTCAAATATCCCTAAGAATAGGGTAATTATCACTTATCATTTAATTTGAAAATTATGTGGGTGAAGACCCTTAAAGAGGCAAGTTAGTGTAATTTGAACATTTAGTAAATATTTAAATCTTATTTGGGCTTAGTGGTGTTTCAAGGATGTTTGATTTAATTATTTTTATTTCTCTAATCCTTGTTTAATCAATTTTGATTTGTCCTAAGTCACCACTAAGCACTTAAGACCTAGGTGAGTGTCTTAATTAGTTTTGAAAAGGTTAAGCATTAATTCATGATTCAGATTTTATCAAGATAGGGGTATTAAATTGATTAATTATTGAGTTCAAAATTCATACCCCTAAGTCCAGGATCATTTAATTTTAATAAACTTCCAAATTTTTAATTATCAAGAAATTTATTAACTTATCTTTTTAATGAGGAAAGTGAGATTGGATTCTACAAATTAACCCCTTGTGTTTCAAGAATTAAATAAATTTCTTAAGATCAGAGGTTACCCATTTCCCTCCTTGACTTAGGCCTAACATGTTCATTAAGGCAAATTTCAAAAATTACACATTTGCCCCTAAGGCTCTAACACTTCATAATTTGTCAAATTCAATTAAAATGACTTTAAAATTTTGATCCTACCTCATTCATGGGTCAATTAAGGCATCAGAGGAGAAAATGAGATTTTTCCAAATTTAATTTAATTTATATAATTATTTTCCTGCAAAATTAGGATTTTTTTAAAGAAAATTCCTAACTTGACCAAGATAAACCCAAATCTCATGAAATTTTTACTAGAGGTAGACCTAGACTAGATAGGCCTTTGGATCAAATATCATAATTTTTTGAATTCCTTGTGATTTAATAGAATTATTTTAAGTTCTGTTCTATTTAATAAAAATAAATATTTTAAATGGTGAAAATTAGGTTTTGTATTTTTAAAAAATATCCCTAAGGTTATAGGACCTATAGGAGCACATTTCATATTGTTTTGATTTTTCTTTGATTTATTGGAATTATTTTAGTGAAAAACTCATTTTTAGCCTTTAAAGATTATTTTTAAGTTTTGAAAGTAAATATCTTTATTTAGAAAATTAGGAAAAATATTATAATTGTTCCTAAGTGATTAGGAAGCAATTTAGAACATCTCCATGAATTTTATTATTTTTGTGTTTTTTATGAATTTTAAATTATTTAAATATTTAAAATAGGTTAAAATTTAAGTTTTTTATTCTAAATATCATTTTATTTTTATAAAATATCCATGATCACAGAGAACTAAAAAAACTAAATTTCATAATTTTTTGAGTTATATTTTGATTTTTAAAAATCATTTAAGTGCCAAAAATGGTGTTATCTTTGAAAATAAATTTAAGTTACTAAATGAATCAAAATATTTTGAAACTTTTATGATGAGTTCTCTGGATCATAAATCACAGTGGAGATTAAAAAGCAAGTCATTTAAATGTTTGTGAAAAATATTTTGAATTTTTTATGATGAGTTCTCTGGATCATAAATCACAGTGGAGATCAAAAATAAAATCATTTAATGTTTATATTTTCCAAAATTAATTATCTTAGTGATTTAGTGTTTGTAAAATTTCAGGGTATTTTAAATGACCTGACCCATGAAATTATTTCCAAAATCTTCTCTAGTCATGGTGGACCTTCCAAAATTTTGTTAGAATTTTCTAATCAATATGCTAATTTCTATAATTATTTTAAGAAAATAATGGGCAAGATCTTGAATAATATGGATATCGGTATAAGGACTTCCTCTGACCTTAAAAATATCAAAGAATGTTCCTCTTGACAGAGGCTACAACTTGCCAAAATTTTAGCCAAGGTGATGTGTCAATATGCATGGAGAATCAAATGATTCAAAACAATGTTTAATTAATGAAAAATAAAATATGCATCAAATGGTCTTGAAATTTATTCCACATTGTTCTCCTCTGTTCACTAAGCAAGAGGATATTTTTATTTTATTTTTTTTATTTTTCTACACAAAGTTATGAATTTTCTAAGTTTGGGGTATTTAAATAAATAAGAAAAAGCCCTATTTATCTATTTAAACTGCCACGCTGACTCGATCTTAGGCAGCTCCAAAGGCATGCGTGTCGCGCTCTGGTTGGACGCCGCCATCCATGTAGCTGCTGACTCGGCCCGCAGTTTATGTCCCGAAGCGCTGTTCGTCTTGATCTACTCCGTCCATTTGATACACGCTTGATCAAATGACTCCCCGTCATCATCCCCAATAGGATGATCCCGTGACCGTCCACACTAAAACCCGAAGATCTCAGCCTAGACTCAACCAAAGCACCTCGGGTTTGATCTTATGGACTCGTCTAAGGGAGACGAACATGTCCATATAGTAATCATGCAATTGAATTAAGCCTAATTAAATGGAGAATCGAAATTGGCTCGGGATGAGGTGAGGTTTTATACCTTTTCTCTAAGAAGTGAAGCTTCGATCAGAGGGGTTCGGTACATTTGTTGGGGTCCAAGGAGGCTAGAGATTAAGTCTCTGGTCTTGGTGTAAGGCCTAAGTATGAAGTTCAGACCAGCTCGATTTCAGGTGTTGGTCTAGAGCTATGGTGGAGGCTATTTTAGAGGGTAATTTGATGTGGCTTTGTCTTCTCTTGCTATTGTGAAGGTGTGGGCACAAGCAATTAAAGTTTGGTGGAGTTTTAAGAGATGTCTTATTTCTGCCCTAATTTTTAAGCTCAAAATTAGGGTTGTACAGGGGGAATCAAGACAGTGGAGTGATTGGAATGGGCTGTGAAGATTTCAGGGAAGCTCTATGAGTGATTTGGGAGGCTCTCTTTGAGAAAAATTTAACACACCTCCCATGGCCATGGAGGTCAGTTTTTATAAAAATGGTCATGGGGTGGCTCTCGGCGCACAAGTTTGTGTGCATTGTGTTGCTTAGGTGGAGGGTAGAGGAGCTCTTCAATTTGNGATTTGGATGAGCTGGCATCTAGGTTTGATTTGGGTGAGGTGCCATGGGGGTGGCTCTTGGTTTTGGGCTTTTTCGGCCACTAGGCTGGCTGGCCGGCCACTTGATTTGGGTGAGGTGCCATGAGAGTGGCTCTTGGTTTTGGGCTTTTCTGACCACTAAACTTGCCGGCTGTCCAGGGGTAGGTGGGCTAGGAGCTCAGGGAACCCAAAATCCATCACAAAAATTTAATGCAAATGTTGATTTGGGTGAGGTGCCATGAGAGTGGCTCTTGGTTTTGGGCTTTTCTGACCACTAAACTTGCCGGCTGTCCAGGGGTAGGTGGGCTAGGAGCTCAGGGAACCCAAAGGAATCCATCACAACAATTTAATGCAAATGTGCTTTGATTTGGCAAAGATATCTTTAGCATGTGCATTTTTGGTTAATTTGGGGGACCTTTGGTCCATGGCTTGATTTAGGTGATTTCATGGTGTTTGGACTGGTAACTAAGTCCAACTAATGGAATGTGCTTTGATTTGGCAAAGATATCTTAAGCATGTGCATTTTTATAAATAATATCCCTTACTTTGGGGGACCTTTGGTCCATAGCTTGATTTAGGTGATTTCATGGTGTTTGGACTGGTCACTAAATCCAACTAATGGTTGGGGTGGAGTTAATTTGGTGACTTTAGGGTGGTTAGGTCACACATTGGTCCAAGTGGGTGCAAATGAACAAAACTTGGGTTTGGGCTAGGTTATCCATGTAAATTGGCCCAAATAAATATTGAATTTGGTGTATATGATCATAAGTAATAATTTTGGTGAAGAATGCATGTGGTTTTGAGCTCAATTAAAGGGTCAATTTAAGGGAATTTTGAACCTTAATCAATTTAGTCATGTTGGGCTAGGCTTGGGTCTAGCTTGGGCTAGCCTTAGGCTAAGTTCAAATTGATTATTTTAAATGGTCAATAGGGACCTCATGAAGAGTTTTCAACATGAATTGGATGCCAATTTGGAGGTTAAGTCGATCAATTGGGTGAAATTTGGGGACTTAGCCAATTTAGGGATATTGGGAATTTTGGATTTAGGCCAAAATCAAATGGATATGAGGCTTCACCAAGGCCAATTGATAGTTGAATTTTATATATAGAAATGTTATAAAGATTTTTCAACATTAATTGAGGCCAATTGACTAGGCTATAGGTTCAATTTGGTGAGATTAGGACATATGGTCAAAATTGGGGCTTTTACCTAACTCAAAATTGGGCTCAAATCATGGACCTAGATTTGGTTTAATTTGGTCATATCAAAAGTGAATTTGAGTTTAGGATTGAAATTTGGGTCAATTGAGAACAAATTGATGGACATTTGAGTGGAATTTGGGGAATTTGGGCCCTTAAAGGCATATTTGGGGATTTTGGTTAAAGATGGTACAATTGGTCCAATTGTGTCNGTCAAAATTGGGGTTTTGACTCAAATCAAAGTTGGGCTCAAATCATGGACCAATTGAGCTTGGATTTGGTTTAGTTGGGTCATATAAAAAGTGAGTTTGAGTTTAAGATTAAAATTGAGCTCAATTGAGATCAAATTGACGGACATTTGAGTTAGATTTTGGGAAATTTGAGTCTTTAAAGGGGTAATTTGGGAGTTTTGGTTAAAGATGTTTAAATTGGCCAAATTGGGGCCATGTGGTAGTTGAGAGAAATGAAAATGAGAATATTTGGGATTTATTGGGATTTTCNTGTGTCATGTGGTAGTTGAGAGAAATGAAATTGGTAATATTTGAGATTTATTGGGATTTTCTGGAAATTTTTTCAATTTTTGGAATTTTTGGCCCAAGAGGGGTATTTTGGTAATTTGGGGGTGTTTTAGGGGTAAAAGGCCAAGATGGGTATTTTGGTAGAGTTGAGGTACCAATCATCACCAATAAGCTGTGGACCAATGAGAACCCCATTTTGGGTCCTCTACATAGTGGCGTTAGCCAAATCATAGCCCTAGGGCTAGTAGGTTTAGAGGACCATCTACATGAGTATCCCAAAAGATCAAGGGATCTAGGTTAGAAATTTGAGTTCAGGATTGTGAGTGATTGTGAGTGTAGATGAGTGTAGTGAGTGCCTTAGCTCCAAACCAATACCCAGGGTTAACCCTAAGGTCCAGCAATCCTAAGGGTGACTCATCCTGAGTTTCCCCCACAGTGACCTCACCTACTAAGTATTTAGAGGTTA
Organism: Phalaenopsis hybrid cultivar; assembly: GCA_002079205.1. Taxonomy (NCBI): domain Eukaryota; kingdom Viridiplantae; phylum Streptophyta; class Magnoliopsida; order Asparagales; family Orchidaceae; genus Phalaenopsis; species Phalaenopsis hybrid cultivar. The sequence continues at coordinate 22,004 of JXCR01137683.1, read as the reverse complement.
AAAGCATTATATGGAACTTCAAGCTGAGTGGAGAAGAGTTTAGAATTTCTAATGGTGAGGGTTCCACGTCTAGTTTTGTAAGAAAAGTCAATAGGAAAATCCTATAGCTAGACCTTAGGCTACTAAAAGAGAAAAAACTAAACCTCAACCAAAATTGAGGTCAACAAATGGACCCCAATAGGTGTGGTGTGCTGGGCAACCACACTGCGCTTATTGGCATTGGCCGACGAGATCAGCAAAAACCAATACAAACTCCTAAGTCAACAGACCCAGAAGTATGCGTAGAGTTGTGTGTGTGATTTGTTTCTGCCGGGGAATTAGCAGATGTGTGCTTAATCAAGTCGAGAAGTCGGGACTCTCGCTAGAGATTGAAGAGTGGACTTTGAGTTATGAAATTTCAAAGATTTCCAAAGGATGGGAGTCAAAATGTAAGTGTTGACCCCGAGTTTGGAATTGAAATTCAAATTTCAACTTGAAAAGAGAGAGAGAGAGAGTCGGAGTGTAAGGACCGACCTCAAATGTAATGAATCAGAAATGTAGGACTTATTCGGAAATGAGAATTGAAATGCAAGTTAATTCTCAAAGGAAAGTGTCGAAATGTAAGGACTGACCTCAAATGTAATGAATCAAAAATGTATGACTGATTCGGAAATGAGAATTGAAATATAGGTCAATTCTCAAAAGAGGACGTCGGAATGTAAGGACCGACCTCAAACTTAAAGAATAAAAAATGTAGGAATAATTCGGAAATGAGAATTGAAATATAGGTCAATTCTCAAAAGAGGACGTCGGAATGTAAGGACCCACCTCAAACGTAGAGAATCAGAAATGTAGGACTGATTCGAAAATGAGAATTGAAATGTAGGTCAATTCTCAAAAGAGAGTGTCGGAATATAAGGACCGACCTCAAATGTAATGAATCAGAAATGTAGGACTGATTCGGAAATGAGAATTGAAATATAGGTCAATTCTCAAAAGAGGACGTCGGAATGTAAGCACCGGCCTCAAGCGTAAAGAATCAGAAATGTAGGACTGATTCAGAAATGAGAATTGAAATGTAGGTCAATTCTCAAAAGTGAGTGTCGGAATGTAAAGACCGACCTCAAATGTAAAGAATAAAAAATGTAGGACTAATTTGGAAATGAGAATTGAAATGTAGGTCAATTCTCAAAAGAGAGTGTCAGAATGTAAGGACCGACCTCAAACGTAATGAATCAGTAATGTAGGACTGATTCGGAAATGTGAATTGAAATGTAGGCCAATTCTTAAAAGAGGACCTCGGAATGTGAGGACCGACCTCAAATGTAAAGAATAAGAAATGTAGGATGATTCGGAAATGAGAATTGAAATGTAGGTCAATTCTCAAAAGAGAGTGTCAGAATGTAAGGATCATTCAGAAATGAGAATTGAAATGTAGGTCAATTCTCGAAAGAAGGTGTCGGAATGTAAGGTTTCAGAAATGAGAATTGAAATGTAGGTCAATTCTCAAAAGAGAGTGTCGAAATGTAAGGACCAACCTCAAAGGTAAAGAATCATAAATGTAGGACTGATTCAGAAATGAGAATTGAATTGTCGGTCAATTCTCGAAAGAGGACGTCGGAATGTAAGGACTGGCCTCAAATGTAAAGAATCAGAAATGTAAGACTGATTCAAAAATGAGAATTGAAATGTAGGTAAATTCTCAAAAGAGGACGTCGGAATATAAGGACCGACCTCAAATGTAAAGAATCAGAAATGTAGGACTGATTCAGAAGTGATAATTAAAATGTAGGTATTAATTCAAAGATGTGAGAATTGAAATGTAGGTATTAATTCAAAGATGTGAGAATTAAAATGTAGGTATCAATTCAAAGATGTGAGAATTGAAATGTAAGTATCAATTCAAAGATGTGAGAATTGAATGTAAGTATCAATTCAAAAATATGAGAATTGAAATTTGAGTATCAATTCAAAGATGTGAGAATTAGGACTTAGGTACTGATTTGAAGATGTGATATGAAATTTACAAAGAGCTTATGATGCTAAATTTGCAGTAGTGTGTTATGTGAAAAGGTAGATCTTGAAGAAGATTTGTAGAGCTTTGTGGAGTTATGTGCAGAATGTGAAATTCTGCGAGGATGTGCAGACAGTTAGTGTAGATAACGATGGTTGTACTGCGCGCACAAAAAGTAGGAAATTCTGAAAACGGAAGTATCCACTCAACAGGTTTGTTTTATTTTATTGTTATTTTTATCACAATTTAATTTTTCAAAAATGTGTTTTTTAAAGTTTTAATTTTAATTTGTTGATAAGAAATTTGTTTTGTTATTTATTCATTTAAGATTATCTTTTATTTGTGTTTTATTTATTGTTGAAAACTTGTCGTTTCGTTCTTTGTTCATTGGAACTCTGAATCATCGCATGGTTCGCGGCTTTGATCCATCGCACAAAAAGGCAATTGACAAAAAGGCACAACTTGAGAGAAATTTCCATTAATATGCTTCAATAAAGATGCTACAGATCAAACACAGGCTAATGCCTCAATTTTCCATTAATTTGCTTCAATAAAGATGCTACAGATCAAATATAGGCTAATGCCTCAAAGAAGTACATCATGTAATAATGCTGAAATACATTGAGAGTCATCTCAAGATATGAGTACATCATAGACTGATTACATCAGACACATGTCATGTTTGTTAAAAGAAAGCAAGTGAACCCTCTATACCAGGCATATTGAGCTCCTGATCAAGCAGACCTTCTGAGTCATGCTCCAGGATAAGAGTTCCCTTCGCATGTACTCAGAGGTACAACCTTCTCATAGCTCGTAAGGAAATAGTTCCTCCAATTCCGAGTCCTGCTGGAATCCATATGGTATTTTGCTGTCATCCATTCTACGGAAGGTCACAGACACTCTACGGTGTCGTACTCCTGGAATGCAGTTCTTGGCAACGTCTGCACCGTTGCCCTTGAGAACAAGTGCTGAACCAACTGGAAGAGGAATCTCTACAACCCCTCTGAATTCGCCAGGGCCGACTAAATTGATTTCTTTTCCAAACAGAATATTGCTCTTACTCATGAACAAGACCGTGCAGAAAGGCCTCACAAAATCATGATGGTCGATGTGTGNTCTTACTCATGAACGAGACCGTGCAGAAAGGCCTTACAAAGTCATGATGGTCAATGTGTGGGGGAATACAGTCACCTTCTTCATAAATGTTAATGATGCAACCGTTAGGAATGCAAGTGGCGGGTAGAATATTCCACTTGACCATTCTCTTGATCATCCATTTTATCATTGGTGGTAACAGATCCACTTGGTCGTACCTGAAGATCCCAGGTGGATTCCCCTGTATGTCGTTCGTAAGACTATAGCAACAGCTGCACTGGATGGCGATTCTTCCCTTTCCCTGCATCCATTTCTTCGGCTCCGAATATGTTCTCTCCATGAGAAGGTCCGCTCGACTTTTATCTCTTAAATCGAAGATGCAGTCTAGATGCTTCTTTCATCAGTTTCACAGAAAACCCTGGTATATAGCTCCAGGCCCTCCAATATGTTGATAAACTTTCCTTAAACCTCTTTATAGAATTCGAATTCTCTTTTGTTTAATTTGCTTATTTTGTAGTATTCTACCATACCGGGAGTTGGTAGCTGCCTGGGGCGTTCCTTCCTCCGGGCCTCAGTGGGAATCCAAACTGGTGCTGGCCAATCCGGAATACGAGATTCAGCCTCAAGTTGGACGTATGATCCTGGGCTCCATGGTGCGCGTTGATCCGTCCCTAGTGGGACATACGGTTCATTTGCTATGAAATCTGGAGGCTGAGACTCGTTGGTGCTTGAAGTGTATTCTTCTAAGGTACTGAAACGCTGTAGATGTAGAACGTTGCAGTCCGGCCATTCTACAAATGCGCCCGTGAATGATGTCCTGGCTGGTACCTCAACGTTGCATGTTGGGCAACCTCTACACAAGATATCTGGGACCGGGGGCACATCTGATCCTGTCACAAATCCCAACTCTTCATTTATAGTGGGTAAGCTGGCAGAAGTTTCTCTCAGATCTGGATCGTAAATATGTCCCTCGGGAATGGGGGTAAGAAAACTGCTCACATCTCTTTGGCGCTTGCGCTCCTATCGCAGAAAGACTCTGTTTCTTTCGGCTTGCATTTCTGTATTGCGTCCAGCGGAGTGGAGTATTTTGTAGTTGTTCACTATGGACGACTATCAGGCCCCTTGCTGGAGTAGCTATGATGGAGAGCAGTCAGCTGGGCCCCTCCATCGGATCTTGTTCCGCGATTGCGTTTTTACCTCTCAACAGTGAAGGCGGTCCCTTCTTTCCTTCATTGCTAAATACGTCCATTAGAGGACCGTCGTAGTCCATATCGACCTTGTTGAAATCCATGACACCTCCTTGTGGCGCCATCTCTTCATTCAGTGTGAGGCTCCAGCCGTCCTGGAAGGCAAAGATCAGCCTCTGTCCTGACATTTTTTCTGTAGACGACAGAAAGAAACGTCAGTGGGCCGAAGTTTGGCATAAATAAGAACAAAATAGAGTATCCATTAAAGTAAATTTTAGTCTGTTTTAATGAAAAGGATCACTCATTTTATGTGTGAGTTTTGTTTAATTTAATGAAATACTTTAAATCCAAAAGTAGAAAGGAGAACGTGTGAAGTTCAAAAATTTTCTCAAAATTTTCATTATATATGATATTAATTACAAAATTTGGACCCAGTCAAAGACATATGGCCATATAGATAACCCTGAAACAACCAAAATTTCAAAGTTTCAAAGCAAGCAGAGGCAAGCGGAGGCAGGCGACGTAAGGCTACGTAATAGGTTTTCACGTATCGTCCATTTATCGGTAACATGGGTCTTTCACCCCGGAAGTCCACTAACTGGTAAGCTCCTCCTGTATAAAACTTCTCAACGACAAATGGTCCTTCCCAAGTTGGCTCGAATTTTCTACCTATTTTGCTTCGAGCAAGAATAGGTCTTTTGAGCACAAGTACGAGGTCACCGATTTTGAAGGTCCTTGGGCGGACCAATTTGTCATGGGCTTGTATCATCTTTGCCTGGTAGAGCTCCAAATGTTGTTGTGCTTCCAATCATTTTCCCTTGAGACTCTCCAATTCTTCAAGTCTGAGTTTTGTGCTTTCTTCCGTTGTGAGTTTGTTAGCAACGGCGCCTCTGAGAGATGGTGTCTGGATTTCTATCGGTAGCATGGCCTCAGTCCCGTATACGAGCATATAAGGTGTACACTGAGTGGGAGTCCTGAAAATCATCCAAAGGCCATAAGGCCATGAGCATATAAGGTGGACACTGAGTGGGAGTCCTGAAAGTCGTCCGGTAGGCCCACAAGGCTTCTAACAATTTGTTGTGTCAATCCCTTTTATTTTCATCCAGTGTTTTCTTCAAAATCTGTACTAGTGTCTTGTTGAAAGCTTCAGCCAGACCATTTGCTCAGGGATAGTAAATTATATAGTATTTCCAATCTATTCCATGTCTTCTGACGAAATTGTTGCTCTTTGTGCTTGTAAAAGTTGTCCCATTGTCAGAGATTATTCTTCGCGGTACTCCAAAACGGTAGACAATTTGGCTTTTAAAAAATTGAAGGACGTACTGTGTCGTAACCTCACGTAACGACACTGCCTCTGCCCATTTGGAGAAGTAATCTGTAGCGGCAAGTATAAATCTGTGTCCTTTGAAAGATGGAGGGTCTATCGGATCTATTATGTCTGTGCCCCAACACTCGAATGACCATGACGCAACAGTTGGGTGCAGCACATTCGGAGGCTTGTGTAAGACCACCCCATGCACGTGGCATTGGTGACATCTTCTGGTTGTATCCATGCAATCGGATATTATTGCTGCCAATAATATCCGAGTCTTTTGATCTTCATTTTCATTTTTGGTCCCGACTGGTGAGCGCCACATAATCCGGCATGTACTTCTTTGACAATATTCTATGCCTCGGCTCTGCTCAAACATCGCAGCCACATTTGGTCGAACGATCTTCTGTAGAGAACATTACCCACAGGGCGTAAGACACAGCCCTTCTTGTGATGTGGTGTGCCTCAGACTTGTCCTTTGGCAGCTTTCCAGTATGCAAATAGTCTATTAATGGCTTGCACCAATCTTCGTTGATGTCTGTAACTGTATTTATTGTTTCTTCTTTTCCAAGTTTATGTAGAGTTTCAAAGTCGTTTCGAGACAAGACTCGTCTTCCTTGCACCGTGACTTTGATGGAATCCTCTAGGGGACACGCCATTTCCTTAGCGAGCTTCGTTAGAGCATCGGCATGAGCATTATCTCCCCGAGGAATCCAGTAGAAAGTCACCTCAGGAATCTGCTCCAGGAGCTTCACCACGTACTGATGATATTCTGCTAATCTTGGTTTCAGAATTCTGTATTGTCCGGCGACTTGCTGGATGACAAGTTGAAAGTCACCATAAATGACAATGTTTGTTATATCCATTGAAATTGCCAATTCCAATCCGGAGATTAAGGCTTCATATTCTGCTTCATAATTGGTGCACGACTCTGTCAGGTGGTATGAGAACCTCAACATACCCTTATCTGGCGTAATAAAGATCAAATCGATTCCTACACTGCCTGGTATAACTGTGCCAGATCCATTGTCTTTCCTGGGTGACGAAGCACCATCGAAGTACATTTCCCAGCATTGCGCACCAGGAAATTCATTTGTAATATCTGCTCATCTGGTAACTCGTCGTTGAGAGAGGACCCAGCTGGCAGTGGGTGTGCAGCGAGAAAATCTGCTAAAATCTGTCCCTTGATAGCACGGAGGGGCACAAAAGTTATATCAAATTGCAATAAGATCATCGACCATCTCACTAAACGTCCGGAGAGTGTCGGTTAGGTCATCAAATATTGCAATGGATTAACTTTCGAAATTAGGGTGATCCTATAAGAAAGCATGTAATGTCTAAGCTTTTGAGCGGCGAAAATTAGTGTCAGACAATGCTTCTCCATAGGTGGATACCTTATCTCCATCGGTATTAGGCAACGACTGAAGTAGTAGAGAGCATTTTCTTTTCCCTCCTCATTGACTTGGGCTAAGAGGGCTCCAAGAGAGTCATCTAAAGCCGCGGTATAAAGTATCAACGGTTTCCCTGGGATAAGGGCTGCCAAAACAGGAGGTATCATTAAATATTGTTTAACGTCCTCAAAGGCCTGTGGGATAGGGGCTGCCAAAACAGGAGGTGTCATTAAATATTGTTTAACGTCCTCAAAGGTCCGCTGACTCTTCCCAAATAAATTTGGCGTCCTTTTTTATTAATGTCGAGAAAGGCTGACACCTACCTGAGAGATTAGAAATAAAGCATCTCAGATATTCTAACTTCCCAAAAAGGAACGTAGCTGTTTCAAGATTTTAGGGGGAGGCATTTCCAAGATAGCTTTAATCTTATCCAGAACGTAGCTGCTTCAAGGTTTTAGGGGGAGGCATTTCCAAGATAGCTTTAATCTTATCCGGGTCGATCTCGATTCCCCGATGATGGACAACGAATCCTAGAAATTTTCCGGAGGTGACGTCAAAGGCGCACTTTAAGGGATTCATTTTAAGGTCATATCATCGTAATCGTTCAAACACGTTCCTCAAATCTTACAAATGGTCTATTTTCTATGTACTTTTGATGACCATATCATCCACATAGCATGCTACTTGATTGTGAATGAGGTCGTCAAAAATCTTCGTCATTGCACGCTGATATGTTGCTCTGGCGTTCTTTAGGCCGAACGACATCACTGTGTAGCAGAAGATTCCAATCGGTGTTCTGAAAGCTGTAGGCGCTGCATCCTAGGGATCCATCTTAATTTGGTTATATCCCGATGATCCATCCATGAATAAGAAAATCTCATGTGTTGAAGCGATGTCCACCATCATCTCTGGTATAGGTAGTGGAAACTCAACTTTTGGACATGCCTTGTTCAAATCTCTGAAGTTTTCTTTTTAACCGGTACATATTGGCTAACCACGTGGGGTACTTCTCTTCTTTAACAAAGTTAGCGTCTATCAATTTCTTTACCTCGGCGATGACTTGTTGTTCTATCTCGAGGCGCATTCTCCTTGGAGATTGTTTTACTGAGGTTACATTCTTGTCCACCCCAAGTTTATGGACTGCAACCTCTGCTGACAGCCCTGGCATTTCATTGTAGCTCCATGCAAAGCAATCTTTGAATTTGCTAATAGTTTGACCAATTCTACAGATTCATCGTGATCAAGTAGATAATTGATAAATGTAGGTTTCTTCAGTCCCGAGGTTAATCTCTTTCAATTCATCGATAGTGGATTTAATTTCTTCCTCAAACTCTGGCGGAGCATCTTCTATTGGTTGATCAGTCAGTCCCGAGGTTAATCTCTTTCAATTCATCAACAGTGGATTTAATTTCTTCCTCAAATTCTAGCGGAGCATCTTCTATAGATTGATCATTAGAGTCATCTTCTATATCGAGGAAATCCTCTTCTGACTCACTAGTAACAACCATGCAAAATGATTACCAAATCTGAGACCTTCTTTTGAATTGGGAGTTTGACTTTTAGCATTCCATAAATTTTCAAAAAGTTGAAATTTATCTTGAATTGGGAGTTCAACTTCTAGCATTCCATAATTTTTCAAAAAGTTGAAATTTATCTTTTGGCATTTGTTTGGTAAATAGTATTCCACAATTTTTCAAAGTGTTGAAATTTATCTTTTGGCATTTGTTTTGGTAAATGTATAGTATTCCATAATTTTTCAAAGAGTTGAAATTTATCTTTTGGCATTTGTTTTGGTAAATTTCGTAGCATTCCATAGTTTTTCAAAAAGTTGAAATTTATCTTTTGGCATTTGTTTTGGTAAGTTTCCTTTTACCATTCTATAATTTTTCAAAAAGTTGAAATTTATCTTTTGGCATTTGTTTTGGTAAGTGTCCAGGTACCATTCCATAGGTTTTCAAAAAGTTGAAATTTATCTTTTGGCATTTGTTTTGGTAAGTGTACCTGTTGAATTAATTTTCCATAATTTTTTAAGAAGTTGAAATTTATCTTTTGGCATTTGTTTTGGTAAGTGTCCTTGTTAAATTAACTTCTGAACACAAGGTGGTAACCAAAAGGCAATTCCATTAATTCATTAGAATCAACATCCAAATTTACATGTTTTTCAATCAACATCCAAATTTTCATAAATAACTGTTCCAATTCAAAAAATGTTTTAACTGACCCGTTGGGCAAGTCAACGTACCAGTCAAAAGCAATCCCTGACAAGCTACAGAAAAACTACTGGCAGAGTAGAGCTTCGCTATTCCTTGTGTTGCCATAATTGGCTCGAAAATGTGCTATCTGCTGTCTGGGATTTCCAGTCTCATCAAATATCTTGAAGTTTGGGGTCACAAAACCCTTGGGAAAAAGGACGATATTGAACTCCTCTAGGTAAGGTCTACCCTTTAAAATTGATGCACCGCCCTTGGACTGGGCTAAGGCCTCCCACACTTGTTCAACCATTTGCTTGAACTCTTTTTCTGGCATGGCACCTGATGGAGAATCCTTCTTTAGTTGTTCTTCTTTATCTGTCGAAGTAGCCTCTCTTCTTTCATCTGCGATGTGTATGATTTCTGGCTGATTAATATCTGGAGAAGCCAATCTTGGTGCTTGTGATTGCCCTTGAATGGTGGGAGCACTAGCGTCTTAATTATCCCTAAGAATAGGGTAATTATCATTTATCATTTAATTTGAAAATTATGTGGGTGAAGACCCTCGAAGAAGCAAGTTAAAAGAATAGGGTAATTATCACTTGTGATTCAATTTAAGAATTATGTGGGTGAAGACCCTTAAAAAGAGAATAAGGAATTATCATTTATCACTTAATTTGAAAATTATGTGGGTGAAGACCCTTAAAGGGGCAAGTTAGTGTAATTTGAACACTTAGCCAAATCAATCCTAATTGGACTTAGTGGTGTTTCAAGGATGTTTGATATAATTATGTTTATTTCTCTAATTCTCATTTAGTCAATTTTTGATTTGGCCTTAGCCACCACTAAGCCATTAAGACCTAGGTGAGTATCTTAATTAGTTTTGAAAAGGGTTAAGCTTTAAGTGATCATGATTCATGACTTGGATTTTTATTTGAAAATCAAAATAGGGGTATTAAATTGATTAATTATTGACTTCAAAAGTCATACCCCTAAGTCCAGGATCATTTAATTTTAATAAACTTCCAAATTTTAATAATTTAGAAATTTATTAATCTTTATTTTTTTAATGAGGAAAGTGAAATTGGTTTCTACCAATTCACCCCTTTTATTTTAAGCATCAAATAAATTGATTAAGATCNATTTTCATGATTTTTATTATTTTTGTGATTTTTATGGATTTTTTATTATTTAAATATTTAAAATAGGTTAAAAATCAACTTTTTATTTTAAATAAAATTTTATTTTTAGAAAATATCCCTGATCACAGAGAACTCAAAAAACTAAGTTTCATAATTTTTTGAGTTATATTTTGATTTTTAAAAATCATTTAAGTGTTAAAAAAAACTAAGTTTCATAATTTTTTGAGTTATATTTTGATTTTTAAAAAATCATTCAAGTGTTAAGAGTGGATATTTATCTTTAAAAATCAACTTAAGTTATCAAATGAACTCAAAATATTTTGAACTTTTTATAGTGAGTTCTCTAGATCATAAATTTATCTTTAAAAATCAATTTAAGTTATTAAATGAACTCAAAATATTTTGAAACTTTGATGACTATCTTTAAAAATCAAGTTAAGTTGTCAAATGAACTCAAAATAATTTGAAATTTTTATGATGAGTTCTCTGAAAAATCAACTTAAGTTATCAAATGAACTCAAAATATTTTGAAATTTTTATGATGAGTTCTCGAGATCATAAATCACAGTGCAGCTTAAAAATCAAGTCATTTAAATGTTGAAATTTTCCAAAATTAATTATCTTAGTGATTTAGTGTTTGTAAAATTTAAGAATATTTTAAATGACTTGACCCATGAAATTATTTCTAAAGATTTCTCTAAAGTGATTTAGTATTTGGAAAATTTAAGGATGTTTTAAATGACCTGACCCATGAAATTATTTTCAAAGGTTTCTCTGGTCATGGTAGACCTTCCGTTTTAATTGACTTGACCCATGAAATTATTTTCAAAGGTTTCTCTGGTCATGGTAGACCTTCAAAATTTTTTTAGGATTTAATATCAATATGCTAATTTCCATGATTATTTTAAAGAAATAATGTGAAATAACTTGAAAAATATGTGTCTTTGTATAGGAAGCTCCTCTGACTTTGGAAAAATCAGAGAATATTTCCCCTGACAGAGGTTACAACATGTCTAAAATTCCAAGCCAAGGTGATGTGCCATTATGCATGGAGAATCAAATGATTCAAAATAGTTTTTAATTAATTAAAAGTAAAATATGCACCAAATAAACTTGAAATTTATTCCACATTGTTTTCCTTTGTTCACTGAGCAAGTGGGTATTTGTATTTTATTTTTGTGATTTTTTTACACAAAGTTATGAATTTTTTAAGTTAAGGGTATTTAAAAAAATAAGAAAAAGCCCTATTTATCAATTTAAACCGCGCGTGCCACCTCAACTTACGACGGCTCCGAAGGCATGCGTGGCGAGCTCTGGTTGGACGTCGCCGTCCACGTAGCTTGCTGACTCGGCCTGTTGTTTATGTCCCGAAGCGCTGTCCGGCTTGATCTCCCCCGTCCACTTGATACACGCTTAATCAAACGGCTCCCCGTCATCGTCCCCGATAGATTGATCTCGTGCCCGTCCACACTAAAACGTTAAGATCTCGACCTAGACTCAACCAAATCACTTCGGGTTTGATTCTATGGACTCGTCTAAGTGAGACGAACACATCGATACGGTTAATGTTCCATGAAATCAAGCTTAAGTAAATGAAGAATCAAAATAAGCTCGGGAAAAGGAGAAGTTTTATACCTTTACTCTGAGAAGGGAAGCTTCGATCAGAGGTGCTCGGCACAATCGTTGGGGTCCAAGGAGGCTAGGGATTGAGTCCCTGGTCTTGGTATAAGGCCTACGTATGAATTTGACTAAGCTCGATTTCAGGTGTCAGTCTAGAGCTATGGTAGAGGCTCTGTGGAAGGCGGATTCGATAGGGCTTTGGCTTCTTTCGCTCTTATGAAGGTGTGGGCTCAAGCAATTTGAAGTTTGGTGGAGTGTGGAGGTGTATTGGGTTCTATCCTGGTTTTCGGTAGGGTTTCAAGCTCAAAATTGAGCTCCGACAATGGGAATGGGTGAGGGACAATGGTTGGAATGCACTGAGGGGATCTTAGGGAAGCTCTGTGTGAAGTTTAGAGGGGCCTCTCTAAGAAAATTTCAGCACACCTCCCATGGCCGTGGGAGGTGAGTTTTTATAAAAATGGCGATGGGGTGGCTCACAGGGCATAAGTTTGGGTGCATTGTGGTGCTTAGGTAGAAGGCAGAGGAGCTCTTCAATTCGATTTGGATGAGTTGGCCTCTAAGTTTTATTTGGGTGAGGTGCCATGGGGGTGGCTCTCATTTTTTGGCTTTTCCGGCCACTAGGCTGGCCGGCCGGCCAGGGGGAGGTGGCTAGGAGGTCAGGGAACCCAGAGGAATCCATCAGAGCAATTTAATGCAAATGTGATTGGATTTGGTAAATAAGATCCCTTAATTTGGGGAACCTTTGTTCCATGATTGATTTAGGTGGTTTCATGGTGTTTTNTAGGGGTAAAAGGCCAAGATGGGTATTTTGGTAGAGTTGAGGTACCAACCATCACTAATAAGTCATGGACCATTGTAAACCTCATTTTGGGTCCTCTACATAATGGTCTTAGCCAAACGATAGCCCTAGGGCTAGTAGGTTTAGGGGATCATCTACATGAGTATCCCAAAAGATCAAGGGACTTAGGCTAGAAATTTAAGTTTAGGGCTATGAGTGATTGTGAGTGTAGATGAGTGTAGTGAGTGCCTTAGCTCTAGACCAACACCCAAAGTCAATCCTAAGGTCCATCAGTCCTAAGGGTGACTCATCTTGAGTTTCCCTTATAGTGACCCCACCTACTAAGTGCTTAGAGGTTAAGACCAATATGTGGAACTTCAAGTTGAGTAGAGAAGAGTTTGGAATTTCCAGTGGTGAGGTTTCCTTTTCTAGTTTTCTAAGAATAGTTAATAGGAAAAATTTTATGGCTAGATCTTAGGCTACTGAAGAGGAAAAACTAAACCTCCACCAAAAGTGAGGTCAACATGGCGCATGATGCGCCATATTGGTGCATGAAGTGCCACATTCCAGAGAGTTGGCACATGAAGTGCCAGAATTGGCGCATGAAGCGTCGCAATGACGAAAATGACTTAAGACATTTTAAAAGGCAATTTTTGTGTGTTCTTCTCCTTATAACTCTCAAATACTGATTCCAAAGTCCATTTTAGAGGGGAAAATGAGCAAAGAGTCACTAGTTTTCAATTCTAATGGCTTCCCACTCTAAAAATTTTGTTAGATTTTGAATTTTCAATCGGAGAAAGTTTATCAATTTTGATGTGTAGAAGTTACATGATCATGTTCATGTGATGAAGAGGTTACTCAAAGAAAGGGGGTTTATGAATCGAGGATTCAACGCATCAAATACTCTACTAGAAGAGATTATTGTGCAAAGACGTTGGGAAGTGTTTTGCCACACTACTGTCACCATAGTTGTCCCTGTGGTCAAAGTGTTTTATGCAAATCTTCATGGAATCAACCAAGGAATTGTCTATGTACGAGGCAGGTTTATGCAATTCACTCCTTCAAGAATAAACAAGATGTTTACGATTGAAAGTGTGCCTATTTGCCACTAAGTGAATTTTTCCCCTACGAGAAATAAAATGAATGAACTCTATCGATACCTTACAAATGAAGATGCAAATTGGGAGGCCAGAGATGATGGAAATGTATGTTTTTCTTCATCATTATTAAATCATGCTTCTAAGGCATGACATTTCTTTATTGCATCAAAATTACATCCCATTATGAAAATCAGTAAGGTAACTAAGGAGAGTACTATTCTAAACTACTGTATTCAAACCGAAAAACCTGTTGATATTGGAGCAATAATTGTGAAATCAATTTTGGGTTTCAATTTTAATGGATCTGCACTAGATTTGGGCATCCATCCACTATTTTCCTACTATGCAGTCAATTGCAAGTGCCTTATGAGAGTTGGTAGAAAGTGCTTCTTTCTTAGAAGCTTATAGATCCAGAAGTCTATTGCAACTATATTGGAATGGGAGATGAGAATGATATGAATGTACTGATGGATCAAGCATCCTAGAGTTCATCACCTATTCAGCCTTACTTCAATTTAAACATACTTTTGAAAAGGTTTAAAAGGATAGAAAAAGAGGTACATAACCTTATGCATGCAATTGTGAATGTTTTTGAAATGTTGGATCATCTGGATTGGAGACTGAAGGAACAATTAAAACATAATGGTTGTATTGAAGATGGTTTGGTACCTATGTTCAAGAAACATGCTTGGATTGGGGAAGATTCAACTCATGAATTTCATTATCGACCCTTCTACAACTTATACGTACACTACAAATCTATGGGAGATATCCAGGAGGACAAGAGTGATGAAGATGTTTGAACTTAATCTATGCACAGAATATTTTGTTTAGTATTGCTTGTTTGTATTATTGTGCTACGTTGGATTGCATTTAATTTTATTGTTAAACTCTATTTATGTTTGTGTTTAGTATTTTGATGTTTAAATTTCAGTGTTAGGATGTTTGGTTTGCTATGGACACTAAAGTAGATATTTGTTGTCTTGAAAAATGTTAGTTTGTAATAGCTTGAATTTTATATATATAAGTGAGTTTTGTGTTGTTTGTGAATGTTTGGTGTTAAAGTAATGTTTAAATTATGATTATTAATGTTCATTTAAGTTAATTAGAGGAGAACGTATAGTGGTACTAGCACATTTCTATAGAAAATGAAATCTAGAATAATTAAGGCATTGGCGACAGATGTGCCAAATTCGTGCATGAAGCACCAGTTTTCAGAGAGTTGGCGCATGATGCTCCAGATTTGGCGATAGAAGTACCAAAGTCCTAAAAATGCCAGATTGCCTAAAAAACCATGAAATTGCACAGTAAAACTCCATTTTTACTGTTTGGGTTGTCTTTTAGCTCTAAATTGTGACCTAGGGCTTCATATTGTGCATGTTAGAGAAGATTTCGGAGGCCAAAGATCTTAGATTTCATCTTCTCTTGGTAAGTGCTTCACTTTAACCTATAAATTTTTATTTTCACCATGGATTTTTCATCTTTCTATGGAAGATCTGAAATTCTAGATTTTTGATAGAAAAGCATGAAGACATGGTGAAAAGTTTCTTAACAAATAATCTTAGTGAGTTAGATTTTTGATTTTGTAGTTTATTTGGATTTTATTTGGATTTTTATAGAATTTCTAGTGGCTCCACAAGCAAACAGAGGAAAGCCAACAAATGATTTTTACGTAAGGAGATTTCTCAATTTCAAAGCCCAACATTGTTATAACACTCAAATGGAATTAAAAAAGTTGATTCTGGAACTAGCGTTTGCTAAACCGGGTGGTGAGATCGAGAGGATGATCATCACAACAAATTGGGAAAGGTTTTGCTACTTTACTACAGTAGCGATTGTACTAATGATTCAAGAATTTTATGCCAAACTTAGGTTTACCACTGACAATCACATCCTTGTGAGAGGTAAGCAAGTTAAATTTTCAAGAGATAGGATCAATGTTTTTTATGGGCTGAGAAATATATTCCCTTGCGAATATGCTGCATTCGTGATTATTAATTCATCATTAGATGAAGTGATTTCTTTTCAAACTGATTGAAGTGGAGAAAGGAAGATTAAAAATAATAATCAAGTTAACTTTTTTCGCTTTCATGATGACTATTCAGTCAAAGGTATGACACCACTTTATCTCTGCTAAGTTACTGCCAACAAATCATTTAAGTGAAGTAACGAAAGATAGAGCTATGCTAAACTTCTGCATTCAGAAAAATAAAGGCAATAGATGTTGGTGCTTTCATGATTCATCATGCTTAGATTATAGCTAGTAGTGCTACAGCTAGTGGTTTGGGTTACCCTGCCCTGATTTTCACTTTATGTGAAAAATTAGGAGTAGAGTCCCATAGAAATGAGGGAAGCATACAACTCAAAGAGTTGAATCATTTGTAAGTCTAGGAGTGGAGGTATTGATAGACCCTCTACATCAGCTGCAGGGGGCCTCTACATCTCTCTCTGCTTCACTTGAAAATATTATGGAGCAGCTTATGATTCAACAAATGGATATACTTATTATAAACAATCAGATTGAAGAAATTGGAGCAAAAAATGCTTATATTGATGAGTATAAGTAGAGGAGAGTTCAGCATGATATAGCCTTTGAGGAAGCTATGATTGGACATCATATGGGTGAATACAATGTGGAATTTCCAACTTGCCCCAGCTTCACTCCTAATGATCCTATTGATGGAGAAGAAGAAGAAAAAAGAGAAGAAAGTGATGATGATGAGGAAGGCGATGAGGATTGATATTGTTAGGAGTTTAGTTTTTTTTGTTTGTTTGTTTAAGATTTTTGACAATGTTGTTATTAGATGTCATTTGAAACTGTTGTAGTAAGAACTTTTATTTTAATGATGTAAAATGAACTATAGTAGAAACTGTAGGTTTTTACATTTTCTGCACTATTAGTATTTTTAGTTTTTGTTTCTATTTTTAATTTACAACAAGTCCTTTAAAATATGTTATGTTTCCTTTAATGTTTTAAAGCTTATTTGTATTTTTAAATTTAGTACCTACAGTATAACAATAATCAGTTTCATACTTAGAAATCTTCTATAGGTTAGTTTTTATTTTTATGCATTTACTGTTTTCTTTCACCAACTAAATTTTGTACCAAAACATTTTTAAATCTCTTAAGAATTTAAGTTTGAGGGAAAGAAAATTTTCTTTTAAAAAGAAGTAAACTAAATTTTATTTGTCCTTAATTATCTATAGTTTTAAAATTATTTAACATGACCTCAGATATTAAGATTTAACTTTAAATGACTATACTTATGTTTATGAATATTATAGTAAACTTAGGTAAAAGTTTTTAGTAATGAAGGTCAATTTTTAAGTTAAAGATATTTGGTATGAAAAGATGAGACTATATTTTTCTATTTAAAGTAAAGGAAATTGTATTTTTGAGGTATTAAGAATTTTAGAGTTTCATGTAGGAAGAAAAGAATGAAACTTTATTAAAAATCTTAAATTGATATGAATTTATAAAGTGAGAAAGGTAAGGAGTTTTAACTTTAAGCAGAGGATAGTGAAGTTTAAAATTATTAAAGGCTATCCAGATATAGTAATCTTCACTTGAAAAAGAAAAAGAAAAGAAAGTATTGAAAAGTTCTTAGAAAAAATAAAAGAAAAATGAGTAAGGAGAAGCTTCAGGAGATGCCTAATCAAAAATTGGCTTCACTTGAGTCAACTTACAGAAAAGTCTTTTATTTTTTAAACATGTATTGGAGTATTAGTAGCATTATTAGTAAAGTTTTAATGAAGTTCTTTTTCATATGAATGTTCTATGTATCTTTAATATGATAAATTGCAATTGTTCTTGAAATGAATAGAGATTCAGAAATCTTAAATTTGATTACTAAGTACTCTTAGACTTAGAGTTTTAATCTAGGTTATCAAAGATTTTTCTTAAATATTACTATTTTATTTTATAAACTAAAGTATTGGAGTTACAAGTTAACCTCTATCCTAAGTTATATGCTTTTATGTAGTAAAAGTGTCACTCGAGGACAAGTAACATTTAAGTTTGGAGGATTTTAATACACCAAAATAAAATGTTATTTTAAGTATACATTGTTTGCTTATTTTTTGTGATATCGCATTTTAAAGAAGGGTATTTTCAAGTGTTTTTAACAGGTAAATCAATTTTAGGCATTTAGAGCAAAAGTAGCCAAAAGGACCAAATTTGGAGCCAAATCAGTGAATTCTGGGAATTCTGGCGCCTGATACATCAGATTAGCAGCAGAAGCACCAGTTTACAAAGTGCTAGCACCTAAAGTGTCAGATTGGCGCCAGAAGTGTCATTTGACAGAGATCTAGCACCAGATGCACCAGATTTGGCGTCTGATGCGCCAAAACCCAAAACAGCGTGGAAATAAGCAACTTGGCGATAGATGCTCCAGAATTATTGCTAAATGTACCAGAGATGATTTTTTGCAAATTAAGACATTTCGAGATGAATTTTACGTGAATTTTTGAAGGGAAACTTGTTCTAAATACCCATTGGAGTGATTCAATGTATCTAGACACTTTGGAAGGTTCTTTTATGAAGGGATATGTCTCTTTGATCAAAAGACATGTTTTCTGAATTCAAAAGGGTTAACTTTTGGAGAAAATTTTATAGGAATTTTTTAATTCTTTTTGGATGGAGATAGCCTTTAATAAAAGAGAGGTTTTGGAAGAGAAGTTGTGTGTAGTGTGTGACATGAGCAAAAGAGAGAGAGAGAGAGAGAAAGAACTTCAAGAGGTTGGGGATTTTCCTTAAGGATTGTAAGAGGAGAGGGATGGTAAGAGATTTCTTCTTCATTACATTTCTAAGAGAGAGTTGAGAGTGGTTGTAAATATAGAATAGCTTGAAGAGAACCTTCTAGGATTTGCTTGGGAAGGATTGTGAGATAAGTTGTGTCTTTTATTTCTTTTGTTTTGTAAACTTGTTTTTGTATATGAAATTCGTGTTTTGTCATATCATTCTCATTAATTTTGAGTAGTTTTCTTTATCCTTCTCCCAAATTTGAGATATAATTTTGTAAAGAATTGATTTTTTTATACGGTTTTAAATGCTTGTAATGATTTGAACTCCTATCTTCATTTACTTTTCAATCTGGCCAATTGAATTGTTAAAATGTGTTAAGAAACATATATTCTGAAAGAGCTATGATTTCTACAACATATGAAGAATCACATTTGATTTCATGGGAGAGGATGTCATCCAAGGAGTTGAGTGCAAATAAATAGGGAAATATACTTTGTTGGATGCAGAATTAGAGATTTTAAGGTGACAAATTAAAATACCCAATTTAGTCTAGTTGATTGGAAACTGGGAGAGATTTTTAGCCCTCAAATGAGGGAGTAGTGGGAGCTCTAGAGTGGCAGCCAGTATCTTCCTAGCCTAAGCACAAAATTAGAGGCCAAACTCTGGATTAGTCAATGTTTTTTATGCACTCGGAAGAGGGTAATGGTTAGAAATGCTCGTAGCTAACACAAAACAATTTATATATTTTTTTTTCAAATGATTTTAATTTCTTCACATTCCCTAAACTCATTATAAAAGGGAAGTATGCTTTCTTAAATTTGAACTCTTCATCACAAAAAACTTTGTTTAGTTTTCATAATTTTGCTTTTGAAAGTTTAATAGACAGCTTAATTATCTTTGTCCTTTTACTGCATTTTATTTAGCGTTCACTCTATTACTTTATTATCAAATTTAGCACTTCACTTTTGTTTAAATTTGTAGTTTAAATTAGAATCTTAAGAATTTACTAAAGACATTTCCAACTTCCCTGTCGGATAGATATTTAGGACTCCATTAGAGCCCTTTATTACTTGAGCGGTACGTATACTTGCGTTATTTTTAGGGGATTTGGCTGTTTAAATATTTTTAAAAGATAAAAATACTTTCATTAAAGTTATTTTTTGTTAGGACTGAATTTCATATTTACTGTTTTATTTGTCATGTGTATTTTGTAATATTGAAAAATATTTGCAAAATTAACACACTAAATCCACCCGCATCATTATGCACATAGAAAAAATTTTCCTTAATAATATCTTCAATATTTTGATGGATGTTAACAAAAAAATGAAGGTTAATGTGAAAGCCAGGCTTGATTTGAAGGAGATATGTTAAAGGTGAGAGTTGAAGATCTGATAAACTACCATCGACAAGCTCATTAAGCCCAAAGCAAAATTTTGCCTCACTTTGTCCTAACAAAGAATAATTTGTGAGTGGCTCCAATCACTAAAATTCCTGTGTGGGTATGCTTCAAATTTGAGCCATTGTGTATATGTGGGTGCTGGAAAAATTTTCAAAATGAAATGTCACAAATGCCATAATTTCTTACCAAAGTTGATGTCAACCACATGTGGTTGATTGACAAGCTAAGTCCATAATTCATTTATTGAAATCAATGTATTTTTTTGTGAACTGTGTAGCTCATTTGAAACTTGATGGCTTAAGCCAGCTAGAACCAAACTTCATGTAACACTATCAAAACTTGAGAGAATATTTTTGTCTTGTTTCTTCAACTCGATGGAGCATCTACAAATACATTTACCCCAAAAGGAATGAGATGAAGGTAATGTATCCATTTGAGAGGCAATCACATTGCGACAGATATTTTGTCACTCATTTGTAAAGAATATTGGTAGTTTGTACTAAGCAACATTTTTTTTTAGATTTTTGAATAAACTGAAAAGAAGTGTAAGGAATAAGGATTAACCAAATAAATTGATATGTGAAGTATATTTACAACAAGAGATAATGATGTTCTACTCCTACTATTTTGTGTAAGAAATTTCTACGAAAGACTTAATGGATTTGGTGCCACCATCGACCCTTTCTATTTTTTCTGCAGTTAGGTGAAGCATCATGGAGGTGCATATCATGTTTTTTAATGATTATTAATTTTGAGGAGTGTCACTTTGTAGTCTTCTTATTTTTGATGATTTTAAACCCTTTATTGAGTGAGACATTTTTCATTATAATTTTTAACTCAATTATATAAAAAGTGTCATGATTAAGTATTGCAATGATATTTTAATGTGTAAATAGTTGATTATGAATTTATTAAATTTAGTTGAAGATGATGACATGAGATGGAAGATCAAGAATAACTTTTCTCAATGTTTTTCAACGCATGTGAGTAAAAATTGAATATTTATTTCTCTTGTGACACGAGACATTTCATTAACACATGATTTCTTATGTATATATTAATTGATTCATGATTCGACAAAGGAAGTGACAAATCAACTAGGTACATGTTTCATACAAGATTCTGGTCTGAAGGCAAAAATTTTTATAATTCTAGCATTTGTATTAAAGCAAATAATTAGTCTGACTATGAGACAGACTATTATGGGATTTTGGAAGAATTTATTGAACTATGTTATCCAAGCTCTATTGGAGGAAGGTAATCATATTCACAATCATTAAACAAGTGTAAAAAAACTATATAATATCATAGAAGTGAAAGTGAACATAAGATATGCTAAATTTTATCCTGTCAATCTAGCCTGACAGGCGAGTCAGGTTCACTAACTTTTTTACCCACACAGAGTAAGAGATAACATTGATTGAGAGGTTATCATTTTAAGTAAACTAAGGGCTACCATTAGTATTTAGAAAAAATTGAACCCACCGATCAGAAAATTGAAATCATAAGATTTTATTTTCCACTTGATAGAATTGATAAAGAGCTCAATCTAGAGGTTGCTAGTGAAAAATATGAAGAAAGTAATCTCGGTGATCGATACAACTTTGACAATGCATTTGAAGAGGAGTTTATGACTACATCCTTGAATTACTTTTGAGATGATGTTGAGTAAGGAAAGTAAGTTCATCGTACCTTTCATTGAATTTCATATTTCAGTTTATTGCATATTTTTTTGTTTTAGATATTAATAGTTGTACCTTTCACTTTAAAGTTTCATCTTACTATATACTGCATACTTATGTGCTTTATGTTAATTACATATTATTCCATTTTTAATTTATTACATTTTATGTGTTATGTGCACTAATTGATAAAATTTATTCTCCTTGTTGTTGATGTCGACCAGACGAAGAGTCGATCACCCTCCCCAATGTGAGGGGAGGGGTGAACCGCAACACTGTTTTTCAAAGAAGAATGTCAAGAGAGGTTGCTGACCGCGACTTTATATATGCTTAAAAATATAAGATAAATATGGACGTAATAAATATTCA